>WOVY01007678.1:0-41116 GCA_013436015.1 Rhipicephalus annulatus | reverse complement strand
CGATATTTAATAAAGTTAGGCCGTCATGGCGGAATCACTTCATCCGCTTACCTATGTTTTCGCTAGACTTCTTCTTCGGGATAATGCGGGCGCGACCGAGAGATAGTGCGTTTGGTTAGGGCGCATTCCAGTCTTGTGGTCATCGCAAGTAACGCGGGGAAAATTGAGGCGAGAAGTGAAAGCGGTAAAAAGTTAGTCGATGATCCCCGAAAGAAAAAGCGCTGTTATTTAGCAGTTGAGAAAATGGTATGGCGCACTAAGGTTTTGAAGACGTAATTCACGATGGGTCCAAGGCAATGAGGAAGAGATCGCACCGACTGTGCGTTAATTTTATTTTTAGGTGGAGGAAACCTCGGACGACTCGCCAAACGCAGAAAGCGACCGTTAACGCGAGTGATGCAAGAATCATCACGCGGTGACATCACCCTGTGACGTTGTCGGGAGGTCACAGATCGCCGAAAATTGGGCTGTCGCTATGAAGTCACACAAAGGCCGTGAAGTGAAATACGTCTTCACACGTCATGGCCACCTGTTCAGAGGTGGGCCATCCCGAATACCCTACAAAAACCACGCGAGACGCAGAAAAAAAAAAGCTTTGAACACTTTTGATCTCGGAGGCAATGCAAAAGCACGTTGGGTGCAGAAGCCTTTCGGGGGTAATCAGTTCAATCGAATTACAAGGAAAATAGAGAGATCAACGTAACTTTCGCGTGCGAGCTTGCGATAATGTCAGAAAACAAGAACAGGCAAAAAAGAATACACACAAGACAGGCGCTGTTTTGCTGAGTTGTATATAGTGGGTGAATGCACATAACACAGGCCCACAACTCTAGCATACGTCGCGGTATCTTGCTTGCCTGTCTATGGTTTCTGAAATACTGCACTTGTGTGTCAAAAAATAGGTAAGAATACGATAGCCACCATTACCCCCGCAGGAAGTGGTCTAATGCGTATGCACAGAAGACCACGTGACTTTCTAGCCGTGGTAATGCGTCAACGGCTGTTTAACATGACCGCTATCAACACACAACAAGCTCAGGTGGTGCAGTTGCCGGCTGTGTGCTCCCGCGCTGAACACAGGAAGCTATTCTCGCGGTATCCACTTGGTGGATACCCCGAGAATAGAAGTGGACGCTCTATTCTCGTCTCTTCTATCCTCTCACGTCGTTTGCGCTGTAAGTACCTTCATCGTCTACCATTCAGTACCAACCAGCCCAATCAAGCCACTTTGTTAAAGAAGTGGACATGTCCCTTTCAGCCTGCATTGATTGGCTGGAGCTCGGCGACGCCGCCTGTTTCCGGTCTTTCTTCTGCAACGTCATTTTGACTCCACGCAACTTTCACAACTCTCGACACAACTGAGAAAGACAGGAATGCGTTTGTGCCGCAACGAATGCTGTTCCCAGAGATCCATTTTTGGACGCACATCGTGGAGGCCATGCATAAACTATAAATAACCGTTAGCCCTTCAATTAGGTTTAACGCAGCCGCCTACGTCACGCACCTGGAAGATTGGTACGAATTCCCTTCATCGTTTTACAAACATTCCAAAATGTTCATACACAAGTTCAAACTTGTCAAGCTTGTTTGAGAGTCCTGTTCCTGTATAAATTACTTCCAATCTCTTTTTATTTACTCCATGAATGTTCTAGCGGGTTAGGTCCATGGACGTTGTCAGGAGTGGCATGGACGTCTCGACTCACCGTTTTTTTTTTGCGTAACTGAACTCGGTCCACCGATGTGGACATGCTCACTAACGACCCATTCGGATGGCACTTTGCGAGTGCTGTGATTATCTTTGAAAGTGGTGAGTTCAGCAGCCTAAAGGCTCGACAGCGAGAACAAGGAGGTACGCCGGTTATGTCCCTCCTTCCAGATCATGTCATGATTGCTCGATTTCCCTATTGTTCGTTTTAGTGGCAGTGCTTAGTTGCTATTTAACGTACACTTTTCATATCCACCGCAGCGCTTGCAAACGACCGCGGTTGAGTGTAACGTAAGCGGACACCACAAGAATCGATAGAGGAGAGAGAGAGAGGAGAGAAAGAAGAAAGAAAGAAAGAAGAAGAAAAGAAAGAAAGAAAGAAAGAAAAAGAAAGAGGTTGAAGAAAAGACGCAACTCCTACAGCCCTAGTTGGGAGCACGACCCAGCGCCTGTAAGGTTGGGATGAGGGTATCAAAGATGCAGGCTGCTGAAACTTCACCCCCCCTCTCCCTCCAACAGCACACGCACACACGAACCTTGTCGGAGAGCAACTGCAGGTTCTGCCGAAATCCTTCCTCGGAACAGCGCAGCTCGGCCGCCTTGCGTGAGCGCAGCCTCTCCAGGCGCTTCACCTGCGCTCGAGGATGTCCTTGACGTGCTTCTCGTCCCGCGAGTACTCGGACAGCGAGCGGTACGCCTTGCGCCAGATGTCGAGCTCGCGCTGGAGCTCCAGCAACTCGGGAGCCTCGTGCGGCCGCAGGCTCTTGGTGTCTCGCAGTCTCAGCAGCAGGTACGCGCCCACCAGGCACAGCAGCGCACCGGGTACCATGTGGGCCGTGAACGTGGTGAAGTTGATGCCCTGTGCACATAAAGAGCGCCGACTATGGAAACTAGACACGCAGGACTGTGATTTGCGCGACCAGTGTTGCTACACTTAGGTCTCTAGTCGAACTTTAGGGTCACTCCATCTCATCCGTGTAATCGTATAAGCCGCGGTCATGTGCGCAATCTCTGTTGCTCTTGTTCAGCCTCGACTCCCACGCCCCTCCGACCTTCGCCTTCTATCGCATTTGAATGCAGAGAAGGTGGCCGAAAAGAATCTTCGCTATCTTAAATATCCTATACTTAGCTCTGGTATACAAAAGTCCTTAGCAGATAAGTATTGCTGCGTCGTCGAAAAGTGATGCACTGTAGGCGTACGAAGGGAGGGGGGAAGAGAGAAAGATGGCGTGATGTGCTCAACCCCCCCCCCCTAAATTTTAAATTTTTTCGGTGTGTATACATTCAAATATACAAACACAACTCGCACGAACATAGACTGTTGTCTAACACCCCTCCCTTCCCCCTCCCTCCTCTCACAAAACAAGAAAACGAAAAATAAGGTAGCTTTGCACTAGCGTTGCCAAACCCGAAGGAAGTACGCAGCTGGACAGCCTAATTTGTTTCTCTTCGACTTTCCCGTTCTTTCCACCTCTCTATTCTTCTTGTTTTCTTCTCCAGTATTTTTCGTTTTTATCTTTATTTCTATTTATTCCTACGTTTTTTCCTTTCCTTGTTTTTCTATTTCTCATTTGTTTCCTCTCGATATCATCATCAAGGCGCTTGAAGAACAAGATGAAGATGACTTCTTTTTGTCGACGACGCGTACTTCCTTCGTATCGATCCTAAACCTATTTTCGATATTAACAGCCTGTTTCACGGCCAATCCCGCAAAGTAAGTTCCGAATCAGAAGGGCCAAGCAAGCAGGCAAGTAAGAGCGCTTATATGGCTATGCATGCTATTGTTATATGCGACATTGCCTGTCTTCGCTAAGCGACAACGACAGCATAAGATCACAGCATACGGCATCTCGGCCTCCTAAGGCGCTCCGCACTTGTAAATTTCTGGCTTCGCCTCGTGATACACATGAGGCGTAGCGGGAGGCACGGAAGGGCTAGAGCCCCCCTAAAATTTTCGTCTCCCCCCTCAGTCCTCCCCCCCCCTTTAAGAACAAACGTAATAGAAACAAGTTCACCACCTCTCTGCTCCCCTGAAGGAACTCATTTATCGTAGATGCCCCCCTTCCCCCGAAAAAAAGTCACTCACATTTCCTGGAACCGCCCCTGGTGATGCACAGAACAACATCGACGAAGCGATCTCGATTAGGTTCGTTAGTGGTACACAAATTAACCCGAAGTGCTGGTGATCGAGCACACTGCAGTTAGTCTTAGCCTTAAGCGTACTTCCAAAAAATCACGCATCTGCACGAAGTGAATGATGACGAGTAGCGAAGCTACGTCACAAGGTCCCAAAGTGTCTACGTTGAAATCGCTGACTATAGTATAGAAGCTTTCTGCTTCTAGGCGTTTTACATTGTTCTGTAACAATTATGATTGATATTAGCCTACCAATAAATCTTTTTATATAGAATTTTACACGGTTATGGGCCGTGATTATGGACATCACACAACGGGCAGCCTAAACGTTAAGGTGCTTCGCCCCTAAAAGCACTTATACAGAATACAAGGTATATGGGTCTCCGATAGACGCAATAATAATTGGAGACATGTAAAGGGGGTGTGAATCGTGCGATGTGGTGGCAGTGGGGGGAAGGTAGCATGCCTGCTCGAATGGGGCACGCCTGTCATGCAATGTGCCTTCACGGGCCAAGCTTCTGAAGATAACATGGCGCAGACATGATTGCATGCACGTGGCCGACATGAAGTATGTCGAGATGAATCAATGGTGTAACAGGCAACGGTGAAAATTTGTGGTTATTAAAGCTATAGGAAACGGCTTGGACACAAGCTGAAACAAACGTTCACGAAGGAAGACGGAGGGGAATAGGGAGCGAGGGTATACGGAAGAGTCATAGTTGGCGGGGGCTCTGTGATTGCTGACTTCAATAGCAACAACAACAAAAAAAGAAACGAGATTTATTCAAGGGAAGTCGGTCACGCCAGACAATGGGTAGTTTTTACAACTGCGGAAACCCTACCACTCTGAGCCTCTGAGTACACACAGAAGTAATCGGACACTGCCACCATCTGGGTGGGACCAACTGGGCATTTTAGGTGCCACCCTTCGGGCTTGGCCCAAACAAGAAAGCCCAGAAACAATTCGCCCGCGTACACAAGCGAGATAAGTCCAGAGAAGTTGCCTGACATTCACACTAGTCTCTTCACCAGGCCAATTTAGTAGTCGTTTTCGCGCTGCGCGTTACGTTTGCAAAAAAGATAGCACAATAAGAAGCCTTTTCACGTTCGCTACGCAAATGGTGAGGAAAGTAACCTGTTCGTTTATAATCTGTCTTACAGCCACAATGGGTGTCCTCAGGCAGCAGCTATAAAAAAGCGACGTCCAAATTGGTTTGTTAGTCCAACAACTAGCGTGTATGTACTGCACACAAAAGAAAGCACCACAGGCTGCGTAGCTCCGTGTGACTGAATAACTCGGCTTCACATCGCAAATATGTTGGGCTGAGGGGTTGAGCAACATTGCAGAGGATTTGAGACTAATCATAGATAATATTGGCTTAGTAACAGAACGACTACAAGTTTTATGGTCAATCCACGGAAGATTTAAGGACATTACAATGGACATGCAAGAGAAAAATACTCTGCACAGGGCAGCCGTCAGCTTGAGTTGGAACAGGAGTGCTGAAATGGTTCGTGCCGCTGCCGGCCTTTGAGAGTTACCAGCAAATGAACCTATGTTTACACAAAAATTGAAGTGACTTGAAGACGTGAATTGATATGAACCCCAGTCAAGTTCAAGTTGGTCATGAGTCTTTTTCAACCTCGCAGATTTCTGATGGACTCGACTACGACCCGCCATTGCAGCAGTGGGGGACTAAGATTGCGCCAATCACACGTGAACTAGTAGATCCTATATACCGAGGCACTGCGCGAAGTTTTTTTTTCTGTGATATCAAAGATCGAACATGAACGTTTAAAGCGGGAGCGAGTCTTCATCAGTTTAGAAAGTGACACCAATGCAATGAGACCAATATCCCAAATTTTTGTGGCGATTAATATACCGCACCACAGTAAAAGCTCATTCATTCGAACTCGAATAGGACCGTAAGATTGTTCGAATTAAGCGATGCTCAAGTTAGCGGACAGATGCTACAATAAACGGTGTAAGGTTGGTGAAGGAAGGACGCTGTCTGATGACATCCCACCGCTGCCACCAGTTGTTAAGGTGGGAAGGAAGATGTTGCAGGTGATGGCATCCGGATGGAGGAACGGAACGCTGACAAGAGGATACGAGAAACATAACAGGGGTTTATGACATTATTTACACATATTTACATAAAAGAAGGGATAGTGGTTTAACAAACCACGAGCGTGGTGATAGAACGTTACATAGTTCCGAGCTAGGTTCAGAGCCCTCTGTCCAGCACTCTGCTGCTTCGTTTTATGCCCTGTCGGGCTCCTCCTCTCAGAGTCGAACACCAATCACGCACACACAGGTGAGGGAGGCGAGCATGCAAGGTCCACGTGAACACTGCCCGGTGGTGGCGCCAGCAGTGCTCTTCCGCGTCTTGTGTGTGCCGCCACTTGAGAGTTCCTACGAGCCCGGCAGCATACTTCAAAGGGTCCGCCGATTTTGTTCGCTCAATTAGCGGGGTAATTTGCGGTGGCCGTTGGTCTCCTCCAGGAAGCTGCTGTCTCTGTTGGCCTCTCTCGAATGGTTAGCGGCGTCTTGGCGACACGACGTCTCGCCGTCCGGCTAGCACGTACAATGCATGACGAGCATAGGCAGTCTGCCGGTCGGCTTGGTCATTGGGGATCAAAAGGGAGCGCCGCTCCTCGGTCAGCTCCGGCGCCGGGCAAGCCAGCCCTCCTGTCACCCGACGAGTCGACGAGGTCATCAGTCACGCTGCTGCTCGAAGGGACGACCAAAGGGTCCGCACTTGAAGGACGGGACTCACCTCTGCCCGCCGCCTGGTCGGGACAATCACTCAAATACTTGACAGCGTTGGTAAGACTGGGCGCCGAAGGGATTGAGAGATGAATCCCCAGGCCAAACCTAACAGCTCCCCCGCCGCCCGGAAAATCTCGACTGGCCAGCGCTCCCAACCGCTGGGCACGAAGAGAATTGTTGGTGACGAGGACGATGGCCTGGTTTTTCTCTCTCCAGCTGCGAACTCGAAACCAACTCCCAAACCAACTCACAATGGTCGACAACAGCAAGGCGAACCACACGACACAATACCATGCTGCAGTCAAGCACATTGGACCCGCTTACAACCCTCCAGGCTTCTCAACACAAACAAAAGAGAAACCTGAACGCTAAAATTTTGAGACAATTTTGTGCCGCCAAAGTTACAACACTCATGGACGTGGAGATGCCTACCAAAGATGGAACTGATTGCCGTGTGAGAAAAGCACACAAAGGCAAATATAATTTGGCCCCATATAACAGTAATCACATTAATTCAAAAACTCACTTTCTCCTGCCATCTGCTCTACAATGTTGTAACTAATCTTTAACTTCATGACTAATTTCATGAAAGACAACTACCTAAATTCCACACAAATGCAGCCTGAACCTACTAAAGGTATCTGGGTGCATTTTCTATTCTCTCATTACCAACTTACAAGGCGTAGTCGCGAGTACCTACTTTTATGTCACTCTGACACCAACAAATCTCTCTCATACATCAGATCGAACTGTGTTTTTATACATCAGTAAAATGTATTTCTATCCTCAGAATTTGGTGAACGCAGTTCCCTCAGCTAAAGCGATCATATGATCCTTATAAGCAATCACTAAAACAACAAAATGAAGTAAACCTGGTGTGCTAACACGCTCATTTGCTGGATGTAGTTTCATGTCAGCCCATGTTTTTAAAGACCGCACATGACTTTGCTGTGCGCTCTAGCAGGACATCTTACTTTCATCCAATGAGCGCTAGCATACCAACACGCACCTAACCATAGGTGATATCTCTATCACCTCGGTATCCTTACACCCTCATCTGAACGTAAATTTTCTCAAGATATCGAACTGTGTAAATCCTTCAAACGCATCTCTAATCTCAACGTTCGATATAACATAACGCTCAGCGAAAGAATTCACCTGATCCCTGAGCACATACTAAAATAACAAAGGTAAATGCAACTCGTGTACTAACACGCTCATTTGCTAGATGTAGTTTCATGTCAGCCCTTGTTTTTAAAGAACGCACATTGCTGTGCGCCCTAGCACGACATCATACTCTCATCCAAAGAGCGTCAGCACACCAATCACACACCCAACCGTAGGTCATTTCCCAGTAACTAACTAAAACACTTACAATGCTTTTTTTTTTTAAATCTAGAAAGGAAAACCGGCTGCTACACGAACTAGCTGGGGAGATGACAAAGGAACACTACTTTAAAACCAAAAATAAGCAAACAAACATGCTTCTAAGAAAATTCCTTTGTCACTCTCTCCAGCTTACAGCTGTCCCTCATCTCAATCACACACGTGGCGGTCGAGGACTTGGCGGATGTCGAGGGTGCGCGAGGCAATGTCGCGTAAGTGCTACAAGCTTAACAGTGCAGTCATGCATCATTCGCGATTTCTGCGGGCTTTTGTCAATCTGGCGGAGGGAACCCGAGCAATGCCAGGGAAAGAGCGACGGTGTCCCCTTTGGTCTAGCCGAGCGGTCTTTAGCTATTGTGGTCTTTCTTCTAGGACCACGTCGACACTCCTTTCCCCGAAAAGCTCTAAATCTCCCCCGCGCATACCGCCACGAAGATGCACGCTGTAGACTACCATTATTTCGCCGCTTGTGCCTTACTGTACGACACAAAGGCCTGTTCGTTGAACTGGCCGCTGATCTACTCTCTTTTCTGTCGCCTCGACGCTTGCTCCCTCCTTTTTGCATTCCCGCTTTCTTTTTACTTTTCGTCCGGCGGCTCGGACGCATGCAAAACGGCTTTAACGCCGATGCGAAGCTCCTAGTCCTACTAGTTACGCTAAAAGGTTTTGCGTTTTCTTTTACCCGCGTAGTACCTTTTTTCTCTCTCGTGGCCTTCCGACGTCTCTTGCGTCTGTGCCGCTTCTTGCGACTCGTTTCCGAGCCTCCCGATTGCATCTCCAGCTCGTTAACACTCTCACTGCTCCTGTCTGCTGTCTCATCCACGCAGTCTAAATGATTTTCGACCGAACCATATTTATGTTCACACACTGCACTGGCGGACAGGTTAACACAAAAAGGAACAATGCAGCTCTTTGAACCATCTCGCTGGCATTCCTGGGAGCTATCTGCAACCGCGTTGTTGCCCTCATTCACTACTTTGGCTGCTTCTCCTGAGCTTTTCCCGGTGTTCTTGACTTCTATCTCATTTGCAAGATCCACCGTCGCGACAAACACAGTTGAGGTCTGTACCAGCTGTTCTACAGCTATCCTAGCTGTTTCGCTAACAGTTGACTGGCACAGCACCTCGTCGCACTTGCTCTGGCCTTCATCGGCCTCTCTACTCCTCGCAGCATCTTTAGCAGCACTCAAATTTGGCTCTTCATTGAACCTGCTGCTGTCCTTAAACGTGCTAGCCTTCTCTAAATTTCTGGGCTGCACCTCACTCCTTTGATCATCGCACTTCTCGTGCGCTGCAGTTGCGGATGGCTGAATCTCCCGCCTCATTTCCTCGATTTTCTGTTCTAATTGTTCGAGCACCAAGGCGCGTGCTCGATCACGCTCTTTTCTATCCCTTATTTCTTTTTCTTCCCTTTCTTTTCTATCCCGTAATTCCTTTTCTTGTTTCTCAATTTCCTGTTTTTCTACAATCTCTACCGCGTTTTTAATATCCTCCTCGCTGGCTTTTTGCGAGATCAGCATCCAAATCGCTGTCCTGCCCATTCTTTCCTCTATTTCAATGCCTAGATGCTTACTCACACTCAAAAGTTCATCTCTTAGCATTGCCTTCCACGACATGACTGCTGTTGTACTTTGGTCCTGCATCTCACACAAATGTAGGGGATCCCTCGAACACACAAATAGGTGATCTCCCTAACTCACACACAATCCAGCTTCTAATCAATTCACACTCACAAAATGAAGCCTGGAAAGTTATAGCAAAGACCAAGCACTCACCACAGCACAGCACCATGTCGTGAAGTCCATCTCACCGCTGCCAACCAGTTGTAAGGTTGGTGAAGGAAGGACGCTGTCTGATGACAACCCGCCGCTGCCATCAGTTGTTCAGGTCGAAAGGAGGAACGCAGGAGGATACGGGAAAACATAACAGGGGTTTATGACATTATTTACACATATTTACATAAAAGAAGGGATAGTGGTTTAACAAACCACGAGCGTGGTGATAGAACGTTACATAGTTCCGAGCCAGGTTCAGAGCCCTCCGTCCAGCACTCTGCTGCTTCGTTTTATGCCCTGTCGGGCTCCTCCTCTCAGAGTCGAACACCAATCACGCACACACAGGTGAGGGAGGCGAGCATGCAAGGTCCACGTGAACACTGCCCGGTGGTGGCGCCAGCAGTGCTCTTCCGCGTCTTGTGTGTGCCGCCACTTGAGAGTTCCTACGAGCCCGGCAGCATACTTCAAAGGGTCCGCCGATTTTGTTCGCTCAATTAGCGGGGTAATTTGCGGTGGCCGTTGGTCTCCTCCAGGAAGCTGCTGTCTCTGTTGGCCTCTCTCGAATGGTTAGCGGCGTCTTGGCGACACGACGTCTCGCCGTCCGGCTAGCACGTACAATGCATGAGGAGCATAGGCAGTCTGCCGGTCGGCTTGGTCATTGGGGATCAAAAGGGAGCGCCGCTCCTCGGTCAGCTCCGGCGCCGGGCAAGCCAGCCCTCCTGTCACCCGACGAGTCGACGAGGTCATCAGTCACGCTGCTGCTCGAAGGAACGACCAAAGGGTCCGCACTTGAAGGACGGGACTCACCTCTGCCCGCCGCCTGGTCGGGACAATCACTCAAATACTTGACAGCGTTGGTAAGACTGGGCGCCGAAGGGATTGAGAGATGAATCCCCAGGCCAAACCTAACAACGGGAATCATATCCCACTGCGCGGACAGAGCCCAGAAAAGCCACCTCTGAACTCGTCAGCGTGAATAGAGCGCTACTTCTCGTTTGGGACAGTTTTTTTTTACATTAGGTTTATGGATCTGTTAACAGCATAAAAAGATTATTTGGTCCCCTAAATGCACTCATATGGGCAGTAAGCCTTAATTTTAAAATATGTTACACCACTTATACTACGAAACACGCTTATTTGCATTGCAGAGAAAACGTAATCAAAATTAAAAGTAATCAACAATTTTCATTTGCTTGCGTTTCTTCTGTCGCGACTCCATGAACATTATACACAGCTTGCTTAACAGTTCCAGCGCGACATCTAAATTTTTGCCTGTTGAGAAATCCCGTTTCATTGTGTTGCATCTCTAAGGAATTTGGTTTGGTTTTTCAGCCCATTGATATCACTCGGGCCCGACTCTGGCGAGGAGCGCCCAGGGGCTCCCAGTTTGAATTAACCGTAGTAGACATTGGCGCCCTTGATTTATCTGGAATTATCTCCCATAGGACTGTGCCGGAACCAGGGTGTGAATTCGAATAAAAGAGCTTTTACTGTAATTGTATGACTTGCGAGAACAAGACAGCAGCGCAGACTGCGCAATAGCAATTTCTTCCGGCACAAGAGAGAGAGAGATAGATAGATAGATAGAGAGAGAGAGAGAGAGAGAGAGAGAGAGAGAGAGAGAGAGAGAGAGAGAGAGAGAGAGCGTGCGCATCAGTCAAAATGACGCCCCTATTCACATGCTCGGAGAACTTGCGAGTTATATGGGTACAGCTTTCATGCAGCAAGTATCGACGAGCTTTTAAAAATTTTCCGCGCGTACGTACGTGCGTGATGATCACCATTCAAAGCTATCAAAAAAAGTCGAAATCCTTTTTTTTTATGTGCAACCATTCGTGTATTGAAAGCAACTCTACCTGACGCTAACGGCTAGTGTGAAAGGAGGAAGTTTATTTCCATGCAAAAACAAATAGCAAAAAAAGTTAGGAGAGCTTTGCATTGCAGAGGCCAACCTTGAAGGAAGCAAGGATCTGGGCAGCCTCCTTTTTGTCTCTTCTCTTTCTTTCTTTTTGCATTTTCTTTTTTCTGAATATTTGCTATATACTTTTCATGTTTTTATCTCTTTCTCTCTCTATCAACTACGCGATTGATTCCTCTTCTAATTAAAAAATGCTTTATTTAAAGCATTCCGCACTAAACATCATCGTCATGGCACTCAGAGAAGAAGAGGAATAATACTTCTCTTTGACCTGAGCGCGCAGTTTTATTTGAAGCGCTCTGCACTTATCATCGTCAAGACACCCTAAGAAAAAGAGGAATAAGACTCATTGGATAAATATCGAGATTTCGCACATCTAAGATGCCGCTGGAATAGACAGTGGTGTGCAACACGGCACTTGGAAGTTACTTTTACAAGACTGCGTTGCAGAATTCCGCAACTGAATTATTATTTGCATAAAGTTGGTCTAAAGGCGTCACCTTTATGTCAGATTTGCGAAGAAATGGAAACGATAGATCACTTCTTTTTGTTCTGTCGCCGATATTCTCATCAGCGGAAAAGATACCTGGTAGCTCCACTTGAACAATTGGGATTAGAATTAAATGTGACAGTAATTTTGTCGTTTGGCAGCATTAAATTCGGTTATAGCCACAGGGACGTCTGCTGAGCGGTATTTGAATACATAATTGAAACAAAGCGATTGCCATGTTAATCTGCCTATATATATATATATATATATATATATATATATATATATTGTGGTAAAGCCTTTG
Source organism: Rhipicephalus annulatus (assembly GCA_013436015.1). Taxonomy (NCBI): domain Eukaryota; kingdom Metazoa; phylum Arthropoda; class Arachnida; order Ixodida; family Ixodidae; genus Rhipicephalus; species Rhipicephalus annulatus. The sequence goes on along the minus strand of WOVY01007678.1, from coordinate 28,630 downwards.
AACAGTGGGTCGTCCTCTTCAGCGCCTTCTAGTGGGTCGACCTTTTTCTTAAGAAGAAGAGCAGCTCGTGCAGAGAGTCGATCCCCGTATTGACTGTCGCTGCAATCTCCACTGATACGATAGAAAAAGTAACTACACGGACAGACTATAACCACCTCATGTTTCCATGGCAACCCCACTGGAGTCAGTCCAGAAAGCTCGAAATCTTAATTACTAAATTTCGATGTCGTGTCCCCCCTCTAAACCTGTATCTACACAGAGCTGGTCAGACAACATCACCCCTCTGCGCATTCTGCGGAGAAATGGAATCACTAGATCATTATTTTTTGTATTGTCGCCGCTACGAGATACTTAGAAAAAGGTTACTAGTTATGCCATTTCGGAAAATAGGCCTTAGATTAATGGCGGAAACGGCGCTAAGCTTTGGCGCCTCAGCTTTGGGACATTGCCACAGGAATGCTTTCAATGCCGTTTGCAATTATATTCAGGAAACCAAGCGTATACCTTTGTGATCTTCAATAAAAAAAATTATTTATTACTCCCCAGGGCAGAGTGAAGTAAACGCAGCTGAGTGCTAATAATAACACCTCAAATCTCAAAATTGCTCAACTTGATTTTTTTCGTTTGCTCTTTTTATGTTGTTTTTATTTTTACATTAGTCTTATTATAATACCAATTCATTACACATAGTTAAAATGATTACAAAAAAACTGCACTACACTTTCTTGGCCAATCCCCCTGAGTGGGTATGAGCCAGCCTCCCAGGGAAACAAAACAAAACAAGACTGTCGCTGTCGTGAATCATCGCTGAGTGTCCGCCAATAAACCGCTTAACAATTTGGTAGAGAGTGCTGAGAGTGCTGTGCCCTTCAAACACCTTCGGTCCGCATTCGATGCCCTTGGAGCTTCGATCCCGTACCGTGCCTCCAACCATGTACCAAGACGCCGCCCAGCAAACGCTTCCTCCTACGTCGACGCCATGTTTCCCTCCTTACAGCCAGCGCCCAAAGCATTCACCCTACAGCGATGTGCACAGCCCGCCTTATGATTCAGGACGTGATGTATGCGGTCGAATTCATCATAATTTCTTCATGCTCTCACGACGTCATCCTAGGATGGGATTTTCTCTCCCGCCACGACGCCGTCATTCATTGCGCACCAGCTGAAATAGAACTCACACATTTCTCTTCTTTGACGCCGGCCGACAGTCCATCTGCTGCAAGCAAGTTATTCGTCAGAGACGACACCCAAGTGCCTGCAAATTCGTCCGCGACGGTGTCGGTCTACTGCGCAAGCCTTTCTGACACCGCTGCACTCTTCTCGCCATCTCATCGTGTTTTCCTCAGAAAAGGCTTGCTGGTTCCTTTCGCGACCATGCAACTCACTCACGCCAGCACCACTATTTTTGTAGTGAACTCATCCCCGTACAGCGTTACGTTGGTGCGAGGGGAATGTCTCGGCAGCGTGGAACCCATCGAAGACAAACAAGTTATGGATCAACCCGATGACATGCACTGCTCAAGTTCCAGTACGCTTAGTGCTGTTTCGACATCTGATTCATCATCCGATGACGTATTCGGTCCCTCCATTCCCGACAGCCTTACGCCAGGCCAGCGTTCCCATCTTCTGGGCCTGTTGGAAGAATTCCGGTCTTCTTTTGATGTCGCCCAACCTTCTCTTCGCCGCACATCCACCGTTACGCATCGCATCGACACAGGCACACAGCCACCACTGCGGCAACGTCCATATCGCGCATCTCCCACAGAACGCCATGTAATCAACGAGCATGTCGACGATGTTATTCGACCCTCCAGCAGTCCCTGGGCGTCTCCTGTCGTTCTCGTCACGAAGAAGGACGGTTCTGTGCGGTTCTGTGTGGATTACCGACGCCTCAACAAGATCACTCGTAAGAACGTGTACCCACTACCGCGGGTAGATGACGCGATTGACAGCCTGCAAGGAGCAGAATTCTTTTCATCCCTCGATTTGCACTCAGGGTACTGGCAAGTACCTATGGCTGAGGACGCTCGACCGAAGACCGCTTTTGTCACCCCCAACGGCTTGTACGAATTCAACGTCATGCCGTTTGGGCTGTGCAATGCGCCCGCCACCTTTGAGCGCATGATGGATACTGTTCCGCGTGACCTGAAAAGGCACACGTGCCTGTGCTACCTCGATGACGTCGTCGTTTTGGCTCCGGACTTCTCGACGCATCTTCAACGCCTACGGCATGTTTTAACGCGTCTGAGTGACGCCAGTCTGCAACTGAACCTAAAGAAGTGCCGATTTGCAGCTCGGCAGCTGACAATACTCGGCTACGTCGTGTCCAAGGACGGAATTCTCCCTGATCCAGCTAAGCTGTGGGCCGTGGCCGAGTTCCCCAAGCCGACATCCTTCAAGGAACTGCGCAGTTTCGTAGGGCTGTGTTCCTACTTTCGGCGCTTCATTCGAAACTTGGCGACTATCATATCGCCGCTGACGAAGCTCCTCGGAAGTAACGGGCCTCTACATTCGTGGTCATCACAGTGCGACGACGCTTTCACAACGCTCCGTTGTTTGCTGACGTCACCTCCCATACTCCGCCACTACGACCCTACGGCCCCTACAGAGGTACACACGGGTGCCAGTGGTGTCGGCCTTGGCGCTGTCCTTGCGCAGCGCAAACCAGGGTTCCCGGAATATGTCGTGGCGTACGCGAGCCGTACGCTTACTAAAGCCGAGACTAATTACACAGTCACCGAGAAAGAATGTTTGGCAATCGTCTGGGCCATTGCAAAGTTCCGACCTTATTTGTATGGTCGCCCATTTGATTTCGTCACCGACCACCACGCACTATGCTGGTTTGTCGTCATTGAAAGATCCCTCAGGCCGTCTCGCCCGGTGGGCACTTCGCCTGCAAGACTATGACATCCGCGTGCTGTACCGCAATGGAAGGCAACATGCTGACGCCGACGCCCTGTCGCGCTCTCCCTTGCCTGACGACAATGCCAACAACTCAGTGTCTCACCTTGCCATTTCTTCGATTAGCATTCATGCCATTGCTACTGAACAGCGCAAGGATCAATGGATTGCCTCACTGATAGACTTGCTGACTGATCCATCCACTCCATCCACTCGCGCGTTGCGTCGTCAAGCCCACCATTTCGCCGTTCGCGACGACCTCCTCCATCGACGCAATTACAACGGTGACGGCCGCCAGTGGCTACTAGTCATACCTCGCAGTCTGCGCTCTGACATATGCAAATTCTTTCATTCTGATTTGCAGTGATCGAAGACTTACCACCGCATTCGCCAACGGTACTTTTGGCGCGGCATGTACCGCTACTTGCAGAAGTTCGTTCGCTCCTGCATAGAATGTCAGCGCCGCAAAACTTCAACGCACCTGTCGCCGGTAGGTCTGCAACCTATACCTTGCCCTGCCAGGCCGTTTGGGCGCGTTGGCATCGATTTGTATGGGCCACTTCCACTAACGTCGGCTGGTAACCGCTGGGCCATTGTTGCTGTGGACCACCTCACGCGATACGCCGAAACGGCCGCTCTTCCCGCGGCTACAGCGAGCGATGTGGCCTCCTTTCTGCTCCAACGATTCATTCTGCGACACGGCCCACCCCAGGAACTGCTCAGTGACCGAGGCCGTGTCTTCCTGTCTGAAGTCGTTCAAGCCATTCTCAAAGAGTGCAACGTTGTTCACCCCAAAACTGCTGCTTACCACCCGCAGACGAATGGCCTCACAGAACGCTTCAACCGTACGCTGGGCGACATGCTCTCCAAGTACGTCGCCGCCGATCACACAAATTGGGATTCCATTCAACCCTTCGTCACCTACGCATATAATACCGCCCCTCAGAGACTATTGGCTTTTCACCTTTCTTTTTATTATATGGAAGGCACCCGTCACACACCATCGACACGATACTTCCGTACAGGCCAGATCCGTCTGAGTGGGCACCTATTTCTGCTACAGCCAAGCTTGCTGAAGAGTGTCCTGAGCTTGCAAAGACCTTTACTGCGCATGATCAAGAGCGGCAAAAAAGCATTCGCGCTGACGCCAGCACTACTGCGCCCACATTCCTCCCTGGAGCGCTCGTCTGGCTCTCGATCCCTACTACTGCAACTGGCCTATCTTCAAAACTATTGCCCAAATACGAAGGCCCCTGTCGTCAAATGCACTTCCCCAGTCAACTACTTGATTGAACCTATCGAACAATCTTCGGACATGCGTCGTCGAGGACGCGACATTGTTAACGTGGAGCGCCTCAAGGCCTACCATGACCCGCTCATTGTAACCAGCTGTTAGGTCGCCAGGCGGCTCCCTTTTCGTACCCGGGGTAGTTGTGGTAAAGCCTTTGAACAGTGGGTCGTCCTCTTCAGCGCCTTCTATAGTGGGTCGCCCTTTTTCTTAAAAAGAAGAGCAGCTCGTGCAGAGAGTCGATCCCCGCATTGACTGTCGCTGTCGTGAATCATCGCTGAGTGTCCGCCAATAAACCACTTAACTATATATATATATATATATATATATATATATATATATATATATATATATATATATATATATATATATATATATATATATATATATATATATATATATATATGCACTATAAAAAGAGGTCGACAAACGTGCGAAAAAACACTAGTTTTACTAACGTTTCGGCAGGTGGGCCTGCCTTCGTCGGAGTGAATCATTCCGACGAAGGCAGGCCCACCTGCCGAAACGTTAGTAAAACTAGTGTTTTTTCGCACGTTTGTGTACCTCTCTTTATACTGCATTTTCCACCGGATCCATTGCATATCACCCCACCATATATATATATATATATATATATATATATATATATATATATATATATATTATATATATATATATATATATATATATATATATATCGGTTGTAGACCCACCGTTACCTCTGCCTCAAATCGCATCTGATAGCCTGCATCGCTCCCTGCTCAGATATACTCCTTTTTCGATTTTCGGCTTTTCTTTCTATATATTTTTTAAAGTCCAAAATTACGTTATGTTTGAAAAACCATAAGCCTTTTAGCTAAGATCCTGCCGCCCGGTTCTTGGCCGATCCCCCTTTGTGGGTGTGCGCCAGAGTATCAAGGATCATCATCATCATCTTTGGCCTGAGCACGCGCTGCTAATATAATAGAACTTGGTGGGGTTCAACGTCCCAAAACTACGACATGATTATGAGAGACGCCGTAGCGGAGGGCTCCGGAGATTTCGGCGACCTGGGTTTGTGTAACGTGCTTAAAATTTGATCACACGGGTCTCGAGCATTTCCGCCACCAACGAAAGTGCAGCCTCCGTGGCCGGGATTCGATCCCGCGACGTGCTGGTCAGCAGCCGAGTGACTTGGCCACTAGACCGCGGTGGCAGGTGGCGCGCCACCGATGACTATGACGAGTATGACTGGTGTTGCACCAAGAGATCAGATGACGACAGCACACGAGAACCTAAAGTATACTCTGCACTTCATATCCCCAGTCATACGCACGTACAGAGTGTGGGAGCAGCTCGCCCAACTCGCGATTCGGCTTCGGCAATCCTACAGATGTGGTTAAATGCAAGTTCGTTCTTCCCCAATCTGCACAGTCACGAACGCCCCTGTCGTTTTCTCTCTTCCTACCCGGCGCGTGCACGGCGGCCCCGTCTCTAGGCGCCAGCCACGAGCTCCACTGCATGTGAACGTAGCACGGGCATAAAAATCTGATGGGTCACCAATAAGATGGGTTATCTAAACTGACTCACGGTTATACATACCAGAGGCCCGCTTGAATATGTTGCTAAAATGTCCATAGCGTTCAAGAATATATGTGATTTCAGGGGGATTCGAATATGTTACAATGCTGCCTATTGTATGATTCGCGGTTTGAAGTTGCTTCAGAAACATTTAGATGGAGGTGAAATGGTATGGTGGAGACCCGTGCACTGTGCGAAGCAGTGCCCGTGAAAGAACGACAGATAGTCGAAATTCGGGGGGCCCTCCAGAACGGCGTCCCTCGCAATCGCATCGTGTTTTTTTTGGCATGTTAAACCCCAACAATTATTATCAATGATTTAGTCTCTGCAAGCTGCACGCCTTGTAACACGAAACTACATTCTATCGGAATAACCCCAGTCCGTTCATAATGTACATAATATGTAGGTAAAAACATAAAATAACGCTAGTAAAACTTGTGCTTGGCCTAGTGCGATCGACATGTATGAAATTAAAAGGTTGCACGAAAAAAAAAAGAGCTCATTGCGGTTGTCTTTGTGCCCTCGCATGTGAACGTGTCTTTTTTTTTTTCTTTTGCCACATTTCAAATTCAAGCACAGATGAACACGTAAAACACGTAGGTCTTTTCGCACTACACTCATGTGATAACCATCACGCTTCGCCAAGGCAGCTCACGAAGCCTTCAAAAAGTTCAAGTTCTCAGCACCTCACATAGCTTTTCGTGCCCCACTGAGGGTTTGGTTCAAACGAAAACACGCGGAAGGGATGACAAAAAAAAAAAGACGGAAACACACGAAAGAGTGATGAAACCAGCTAGCGGGTGCAGTTTGTCATACTCGGATGTCTTCCCTTTTTCCTTGTCTTCCTATGGAAACGCGAAAGTGCATGAGATGTTAGGAAAAACACCTAATCAATATTCCCTCTTGTCCAAGTCATGGCCTTATTTCCGGAATAACTGGTGCCATTAAAATTGAACATTCCTACTACACTTTGGGATAAGTGAAAATGAACCTCATTACACCATAGACAGATATTACCAGGCTGTAGTGAATGTGCAGATAGAGAGAGAGATCAATTAAAGGAACTTTTTTGTCGTAGGATCTGGAGCAGGCAGTAAAGCAGGGGATATTTAGCTCAGGAAACAATGCACCTTATACATATATGAAAATGTCCCAGGGGCCTAGCGGCCCGTTTAGGAACTGTGAAAATAAAAATTGCGCATTGTTCTCTCGCTTGTTGGCTGTTTCATGCTACAACAGTCGTCCCTACAGCGAACTACACACCCCTTCCATTTGGGCCTTCATTCTAAGCGACCAAGTGTATTTATTCTTCGTGGGTTCTTATCTGCCAAGGTGATTACAAGATCGCTGGGAAAGCTGTGCTAAAGATACTGCTCGGCACTGCTACGTTTAACCTGCTTCCTAAGACGGGAGCGATCACAGCTTAAGGAGCAGCAAAAAAGGGGGAGTGAAGCTTGCATGATACCAACCTCTCATCGTAAGAGTATTCTGGGACATGGCACCCTTGTAGTTATTGGTCGACGCTCACGCGATAACCTTCATATCACGCGTGACTGTACGTCCGTTTCCAAACCAACGGAAACTTGAGATAGACCCCATTCCTCCCTTCCCGCTATCTCCCGACGCCGACAAGAGCTCTCGCCAGTGGTGCCCGTCCTCGGACTCCTGCAACCGTGTCCATCTTTCCTGTCTTCTCCTTAGTTCCGTCTTTCGCTGTCCCTGCGCCTCACTCTCCCTTCCTCTCCTTCTGTCTCTTCACATTTTAATCCTATCCTTTTAATCCATTCTCTACCCCCATCCCTCGTGAGCTACTGTTGAGGTGTCCTCCCCCTGAGAGACAGTTACGGGGCCGCTCACTTTTCTCTTCGTTTCACCTAAACTCTCTTCCCCCCTCCCTTCCCGCGCCGCCACAACTGACACTCCTCCTCCACGCTTCCTTACAGAGGAGTTGCGCAACTGGAGAGTGGTGTCAGGACCTGTCACTCGGAAGAAGAATCGCTTGTAACTTCATCGCAGGAGCTGTGCGTCTGCCACGAACCTCGCTCACTGTTCCGTTCCGGGGAGAGACCGTGCGCTGACAAGGTTCTGAAACGCAAGTGTCACCCAGCGCTTTCCTTTCGGAGCCCCGTTATCGAAACCCCTTCCTGTCACCGCTTTCCAGCCCGGTACGGTGGTTCGCAATGCAACGTCTTGAGCCCCCCCCCCACCTTTTTTTCTATGTTTTTCACCCACTATTCCTTCCCACGATAGCCGGTATATATATATATATATATATATATATATAATATATATATATATATATATATATCTATATATATATATATATAGTCCAGTAGATTCTCCGTGAGTGGTCACAACGTGGTTTATTTTGATTGATGACGTTTCGGCCTAGAGTCTGGCCTTCATCAGGATTAAAGGTACAGTTTGTTGGTGCTCAGCTTTATTCAATCTCAAATCAGAGGGAAAGAAGAGAAAAAAAAACTAAAAAAAGAAGAAAAAGAAAACAGAAGAAAGGAAAAGAAGACAAAAAGGGGAAAAAGAAAAAAAGATGAAGAGACTATAAGGTGCACCCCCCTCGGGCACCCCCCTTCCACTCTTCCCTCCACTTCCCCCTCCATCTCTCTCCCCTTTCTCCCCTTCACATTTCTGATGTCAGCGGTCTGTGTATGCTTCCTTTCAATAACGCATTCTTCCCGACCAGACGGCGCCTCCTGGCACTGGCGGTTCGGTGTGGGGCAAAAAGAGCTTTCTTAGGAAGTTCTAAGCCTTTAACTACTTGGAGCCCCGTCAACATTTTGTCGTAGAAAGAGGGGTGCCGCGTATTGCGGCAGAGGCTGGCAAGCGGGCGCAATGCGAATTCCTTGCCCGCTTCTGGATTACGCGTGCAGTGGGGGCCTCCCGGCTGTGCACAGGGTTGCTGTTGGGCATGTCATGCATGGCACAATTGATTGGGTAGTGAAATAAAACAGAAAACATACGACAGCTGCACTTAGGAAGAGTAGTTACACTTGGAATTGTTTTGAGTTGTCCAGTGCCCTTCGCAGCTGCAGTGCCTTGAACTCAGTTACTATTTTCATTATTGCCGTTATTGTTTTCTAGTGCTTTAATTGCTGCAAGTGTACCAGGATTCTCATTTATACCTCTATCGGGGGTGTTAAATCGGTGGATAAGGTATGACTCTCGTTGTTCACGTTCTCGATTTGATTTAAATCCCGTCTCTAAGAGCGTTACTGATAGTTTGTCGAATGCATGGTCGGGAAGATTGAGATGTTTTGATAGAGGTAGACTTGGGGCTGATTTCGCATGGGCTCTGTGATTATTGAAGCGAATCCTAAATGGTGTTTCTGTTTGTCCGATGTACTGCATACCACACACGTTGCATTCGAGTAGGTATGCCACATTAGAGGAATCGCATGTTAGGTTTCCTCGTGTGTTAATCGAAAACTTGGATTGTGTGCTGGTTGCTTTGTGTGTTTCTCTCATCGCCTTACATACAAGGCATTGTGACTTTAAACAAGGTCGACATGAATTATAGGGGGTGAGGTATTGATTTGAGAGCGGACAAGTGTGTCTTTGAGGTTGCGTGGTCGTCGGTAAACGACGCCTGGAGCGTATGGGAATGCGCGTTTCAGGCGTTCACTTTGTTCCAGAATGTTGTAATGTCGTTTAAGGAATATATATATATATAAAACGTCCCTGCGTCTCCTCTCATGCATGCAAACCAGATAACGCAAACGAGCGCTCATTACCGGGCGGCGTAAGAAACGTCCTGCAGGAAGAAACTCGAAATAATGCCATCAAAAGCGAGGGCCGGATGAAAGTTCATCTCCGGTAGGATCGACGCTGCCACATTCGTCCTCGTTCGACTGGTGGTGCCACGCCGGCTCGCCGTGAAGTTGCGAACAAGGCGGCCGTCGTGCCTGTGAGTGCGTGACGAGCTCTTGCTAACTGCCTTCTTGTGGTCCTCGTAGCTACGCTCGATACGGGGTGGTAACTGCAGCGGCCGCGTTGGTATTGACCATTGGCACCACCGCTGGCCACCGTGAGGGCTTAGCGGCTGTGGTGTATATTTTTTTTTACAGCGAAAGCTTTCATGAGATCACAACTCGGGTCACGCGCAGTTGTCCGCCGCCGCCGCTGGTGTCCGTAACCACATCGCGCGAAGTTAGATAGAAAAAACATAGCATCTATGACACAGTGGGCCTCGAACCCGGGTCTATCAGGTGCCAGACCTGTATTCTACCACCACTGAGCCCCGTCGGTGCTTGGGGCTTGTTGGCGAACTTGCCATAGGTAGGCTTGATGTCGGGAACGCTATCGCGTTTAATACGACCTGTGAAGCGTTTTAAAACAGCGAAAGAACAACCAGTCGTCGCACATTGCGAATAGCGTAACGAGTGGGCCGTCTAGTTCTCCAACCCATTACAAAAGTTTGTTTTTGTTCCCCTATTAACTGTGGCGCATATCCACTTCAGCCATAATTCCTAATCTTTGTCAGCCACTGCATGAACAAATGACACAAAATTCCTTGCAAATGTTTAGTGGATACGCTTCTCAGAAGAATGAAAAAAAAAATAGCATAGCGAATGGCAGCCTACTACAAAAAATATTATTAATGCCCTAGTTGGTATCAAGCAAGTGTGCTCGCAGTAGTTACCCAATGAGTGTTTAAAAGGCTTTGAAAGGCCCCTCTTCTAGCTTTCGCTGTGACTATGCTGCACCTACTGCACAGGCCTGGCGTTTTTTGTATTTCGCGGGCATTTCTAGTTAGTAACAAAACACTAATGAATAACAGATATAAAGTTCAAAGCTGGCCAATCGGACGTTTTGCAAACCTGTCCACAACTTTCTCATAGGAATTTCGGAACCATCTTTCTTGCTTCAAAAAGTTAATTAATTAAGCGGGCCTAATTGAACAATTTTTCAGAACACAAAAACAGTCTGTCTCTCTCCAGGTAATGATTAGCAACATGCATTTGGTTGCGTCATCATTGCGTTAGTCGACACATTTTAAAACTCTGGCTAAAGATAGCCGGGGCACCCTGTGTATTACAACTTTCAAGGTTTGCCTGAATTTGTATATTTACTCTTATACGGAGGAATTAGTGTTTTGACGTGCAGTCATATAGTGTTTAGGTAATATATGGCAAGTTTAAAACACATTGGCCCCTCAATCTTAAGCCCTACCTCTACGGCAATTTCTGTTGCGCATAGGGCGTCAGCAGCGCTTCAATATCCTTTGACAGCTGTTGGCCGGAGGCACCGTAGCCGGATGTAAGCGCGAACTTTGCCCGATGTAGCAGAATAGAGATAATTTTGGCTTTTTTACCTCGGTGGCCACTTTCTTTTGATCTTGAAGTATTTGCGCAGGAACACGAGGACAAAGATGAAAATCACAAACTGGCGCAGTCTAACAACTAGTTCATTTTTTTATTTCACTTGAAAACCTTCAGATCTGCTCAATCTGGTTAAAAAACATTAAAACAGCGCACATTGCACAACTTGTGATTACATGCTCAATGGACAATGTCTCAAACAAGGCAACCGATGGGCAGCTAACACACTTTCATTTGGTCAATGTAAGAATCTGGTAATATAATGGGCGGCAAACACACTTTTCTTTCAGCTGGTCAATGTAATGGGCTGGTAATGTAATTGGCTGGTAATGTAAGAGGCTGGTAACGTAATTGGCAGCTAACACACTTTTCTTTAAGCTGGTCAATGTAAGGGGCTGGTAATGTAATAGGCTGGTGATATAAGAGGCTGGTAATGTAATGGGTGGCTAACACACTTTTCCTTCACCTGGTCAGTGTAAAAAGCCAGGCGAAACCAGATGTCATTGAAGTCAACGGTATCGAAGTTTCAGACAATGAGAACATAGGACGTGCGTTTTGTAAACACTACGAAGCGCTCTTCGCTGCCACGCCCATTTATGCAGAGTCATTTGAGCAAGCGTTTCTTAGCTGAATGCCGAAGTTGTCTGATGGCACCAAATCAGCTTTAGAGCTTTCTATATCGCCAACAGAAGTATAAAAGGCTATAAATAAGGTGAATCTTGGTAAATCTCCCAAACCGGGCGGCTTTTGTGCATCGTTTTAGGAGTTTAAAAATGAATTATCTCAAGTACTTGCAGATGTCTTCAATCAGGCTTATAAAAAAAGTCCTTTAGTGACGCACACACAGTTTTCATGTCTAAGACAGAACAGACTGAGTAGTTGAAATTAGTTTCTTTGTATAAATTTATATCAATAACTGATTGTGATTGCAAATTTTTAATGAAAGTACTAGCACGGAGCGTTCAGGGGGTTATCGAAAAATTGGTAGGGATTATGGTAGGGACCAAACACGCGGGATTATGGGACGCTACATTGTAACAAACGTACACAAGATGCGATGTGTTCTCGAGTGTTGCGATGGCAATCAAGAAGGGGTAGTCATACTACAGATTGATCTCGAGAAAGCTATTGATTGTGTTTCCCACAACCTTCTGCTTGTCATTCTTGACCACGTCAACGTTGGTTTCGTAATCAGAGATGGGGTAGCTATGACATACCAGAATTGCACGAAACGTCTGGTAATCAACAATTTGCTAGAGTATACAATTAACATAAAGCGTTCTGTCCGCCAGGGCTGCCCGCTGAGTCCCCTACTGTTCAGTTTATATATAGAATTGTTATGCTTAGCAATAACTTAAAACAGCCAAATTGATGGCTTTAGGTTACAAGAATCCGAAGTTAAAATTTTGGCATAAGCCAACGATGCGGCTGTTAGTTGTACCGACCAAGATAGTGTTACCACTATCATCTCTGCAGTTAAAAAGTTTGACGATCCAACTGGCAGTCTAGTAAGCTGGGAAAGTGTCTGAGCTTCTGGCATGGAGAGTGGTCGTTCAGACCAGATCATTTCGACAATGTTAAGTGGGTGACCCCACCTGTCATGTACATTGCTGCGCCGCTGGAATATTATAAAAAATAACGAGTACTACATCCAAGAAGAAGCGAAATACATACGGACGAAAGCCAATAGATGCAACGCTAATCATCTGTCAGTGTCTTCGAGGGTGACTGTCTGTAATCTTTTCTTTGCTTCAAAACTTTGGTATGCGATGCAAGCGTTGCATTGTTCAAGGGAAAACATACGCAAGCTCCATCGCATCTTCGCAGTATTCGTGTGGGCCTCGAACTGGAAGAGATGCAGTCGAACCAATCTGTTTCGAAAAGTGAAACATGGAGGGCTCGGTTTACCACATCTTCTTATACGCCAGGTATCAAAAAGTTTTTTCTTTTATTTTTCGCTACACAAGGAATCTTTTCTTACGTACAGTGTGCCAACTGAGACCGACGCGGGCTTTACCTGGATATGTGGTTATAGTACGAATAACATGACCAGTGCTGTCCGCGGGTATCTTAAGGAGGTTATTCTAAGTGTACGCTTCTTACCGGTTAGATTTTATAATGAATATTTGTTTTCAGTGACTCGCTAAAAAGTTGTACGAAAATGTGTGTGATGTTGTTTTACCTGAACCCCTGTATCGCGCCATGTACGCTGGAAGTCAAAGCCAAGATGAGTTTAAGCGAGTGGAGAGAATGCAAGTGGCTTCCGCCACGAAGTCTTTTTTTAAGCTTCACACGGGTACATTATCTTTCAGGTTATTTGAAGCAGACCATGGTTTTTACTCACCTTGGGAGACAAATTGCCCTATGCATAAAAAAACCGGAAACTATAGACCATGTATTCTTACATTGTTGGGAAGGAGTATATTTCTGGGACGTACTTCAAAGGACGATAAAGAAGTAATTACCTTTAAATTCTTATGCTATAAGATTTCTTCCAATAGTTGACAAAAATGGAATGCCTTTTGATTTGGTTATGCTAAGTGGCCTTCACTGTTTATGGCGGTCCCGTATGGCGGAATTTCATTGAAATCAGGTGCATGGCCTGCACGAATGTATTTCAGTGAATGTATGAGTGAGTTTCTTGAACTGCAGAAAACTCATGAGATTGTACCTGAGTGGTTGTCGAGGGTAGAACCCTTGGCAGCACTTAGGGAATTTTAATTTGTGTCCCTCTCGTGGGACTGTCACTGCTTATCTCTGTTATGCTGGTGGTTTGATGTACGCGCCCGTGAACAGGCAATAACGCAAAAAAAAGTGTGGTGTTGTGGTTAGCGTGTCGGGCTCGCAATCAGCAGTGCATTTATAGAGTTCGAAGGTTCAAGTCCCACGTGGTGATCTTTTCACCTTTCTTTTTTTTTTTTGTCAAAGTGCTGGTATTTCGCCATCCTTACGATCCGCGCGCGCGCGGAGATCGGTCAAAAACAATTAAAAACCCTATTTGTTCTCTATTTCTGTGATTTCTTTTGTTAGGTGTCATGTTAGGTCATGCTGCTCTGCTTCTGGCGGCGTTATGTTACTCTGTTGAAGGGGAGTGCTTTAACCCGTTCTGAGGGAAGCAATGTACTCTGCCTCAACAAGAGGCGATTTACTCTAGGAAAGAGAGTGAAATATGGGACAATAAAGTACTCTCCCAAAGAGAGTGCCAAGCACTCTCTCAGTTTTTATAATGTTCTTTGTTTCTTTGTTTCTTTATTTGTTTCTTTCTGTGCCAGTACAGAAAATGGAGCGAAGGCAAAAGGCTGAAAGCCTGACAAAGGGCCTTTGCTCCAAATACAGTGAGGCAGACAGGCTGACATAATAATTTTGCAGAATACAGAAAAATACAAAAATATACAAAAATACATAGGGTACATGTGCAAATACTGTAACACATACAACAGTAATAAAGTCTTATTTATAGTAAACAGAATATACATAACTATCTTTATGTTTTAAATACCAATAGATATAAGTTCCAATTTCTCATCGCTATTGCAAGAGATATACAAAAATAACAATATACACAGGGAAGCATAGGAAAACAACACACGAATAAAAAGCATCAGATACAACTTAGGCAAAGAAGACACATAGAACGATAGTCAAAAAATTCAATGTTGTTTTCGATCACTACCATCCTGATCGTATGCTTCGAAACTGTACAATTTATATCTAGGAGGCTGTCGATTTTGTTTAAAAACGTGGGTATCTGAAAAGATGAATGTTGTCGTCCGTAGATCGTTCGAGTCTTCGGAGTCCTTCAAGCGTAAGTACGAAAATCGTACAGAGAACCACGAGAATCAAGTGAATGATAGAGTCTATTGCGTTTTATGAACTGAAATAACTTGAAATAGTAAATCTGGCTTGCTTTGAGCATGCGATATTTCGAAAATTAGCGGTTCTGTTCGCAAGTCACGTATAGGGCCACGAAAGTCTTCAAAAATTCTCAGAACCCTCTTTTGTAGAATAACCAATTTAGAATAGTTTGTTAGTGTTGTAGTCCCCCATACAAGAGCGCAGTAAGAAAGTCGTGAGTAGAAGAGAGTATAATAAAGGATGTTTTTTAGCCATAGTGGTATTGTTCTAATATGTGTCCCTGGTAGGTAATAGTCATATTAAAATTTCTTGGTTTATTCACGGGCGCAAACAGAATGTACTTGGTCTTATTTGCGTTTAAGTACAACTTATTAAGTTTTAACCATGACGAGAGTCGATTAAAAAAAACATTCACGTTCTCTTCAAGGTCGACAAGTGAAGAACCCTCGAAAAAAATGTTTGTGTCGTCCGCGAACATTACTAGTTTGGGGCAATCTGGAATGTGGCAAAGATCATTGATCTAAATTATAAATAGGAGGGGACCCAGAATGGATCCCTGTGGCACTCCTTTCTCGACCACGACGTAGTCTGATTGCACGTTATTTATGCTCACAAATTGGTGTCGATTTGCTAAATGGCTTTTCAATAGGTCGTGTGCAATTCCTCGTATACCACCTGAGCTTAATTTATGCAAGAGGATGTCATGACATACGGTATAAAACGCTTTGCGCAGACTTATGAATAGCCCAACTGTATATAATTTTTTCTCAAAATTCCCTATTATGTGATCTTTTATTTGAAGTAATGCAAGCTCTGCAGACTTATTTTTTTGGAAGCCAAATTGCGCATTATTTATAACAGTGTATTTATAAAAAAAATCCTGGAGCCCCTTGTTCAATGTACTTTCGTAAACTTTCGAAAAAACAGGTAGCACTGATACGGGCCGATAGTTGGTCATGTGTTTCGGATTGCCGCCTTTAAAGATCGGACATACGCGAGCAATTTTCAGGTTATCTGGGAAAATGCCCGTGGAGAAAGAAAGATTGATAATATACGCTAAGGGAGCAGATAACACATCGGCCACGTATTTTATCGGCACAGATTTTATTTCGTCGTACCCTGCTGCACATTTGTTTTTTATTTTCCTAATGCTTTTTTCAACTTCGGTGCATGTGACAGGGGTTAGCACAATTGTATGGGGAATACTATAACTATTTGACAACAGATGTAGGACCACACTATCGGTGTCATCTTGGGTGTCACATCATGTTACGAAATACTTGTAGAATGCGGTTGCTGCATTAACATCACTAAGGACACCCGCTTCTCTGTCTCAATGGAAGTTACATTGCTCCGAGGTTTGTGGCCCAGCAGGTCTGTGACCTCATCCCAGATTTTCCTTGGGTCATTGCTTATTCTGCTGAAAACATCTGCGTAATAGTTTATTTTGGCCTGTTTCAACTCATAATTAAGTTGATTTCTGTACTTCTTGTATTCCTTTAGCATATTCATGTCGCGGGACTTGACAAATGCATGGAACATGTGGTGTTTCTTCTTTATTTTTTTATGCAAGGCATTTGAAATCCAAGGTTTTCTTATTTTTTTGCTCTGTTGTTTCTTCATAACCTTCAGAAACTCAATATCGTAACATTGTTCTAGTTTACCAAAGAATATCTCATATGCATCGTTTGAGTCTGCTACCTGAAGCACACGCTCCCAGTCCTCTTCAATAATTCGTTGACGAAATACCTCCAGCGTATGGTCATTGATTTTACGAAGTACCACCTTTTCATT
This sequence comes from Rhipicephalus annulatus, assembly GCA_013436015.1. Taxonomy (NCBI): domain Eukaryota; kingdom Metazoa; phylum Arthropoda; class Arachnida; order Ixodida; family Ixodidae; genus Rhipicephalus; species Rhipicephalus annulatus. The sequence continues at coordinate 11,896 of WOVY01007678.1, read as the reverse complement.
ATTATTAGCTTGATAGCGATCACGTGACATAGGAAAGGCTAAAAATGGGTAGATGATCGCTTATTTCTAAAGAAAGTGTCCCAGCGACACATGATAAAGAGCATACGTTCGTGATGCAGATATCAAGCAGAGTTGCCGTTTCAGCCGTAACTCGCGTGGCTTTTGTGATAACGTTTTCACAAGCGAAGTAGTTCATAACCTCTGTTAGCTGTCGAGCTGAGGCATCCAGTGAAAGCATATCAACGTTGACGTCACCCATGATCGCAAAATCTAAACCCGAATGGCACGAATAATTCAGCACATTTTCAATCGACTCCAGAAATGCTGGCTTGTTACCTGTGGGTGGCCTGTACACCACGGTTATAAGTGCCCTGGGCAGGCGCATCATTAAGCATTCAATGTTTTCGTTCACACTGGAAAATTGAGGAATAAGTTCATGGTTAATTGTATCCTTGACGTAAATGGCCACACCACCTCCTCGTCCTTCAGTACGCACAAGGTCATTATAAGTATAACCTTGAAAATAAGGAGGATCTTCGCCACTCCTTAGCCAGGTTTCCGAAAACATAAGTACATCAAAACCAAAAGAAAGCTGAGAGAAGTAGTCATCCAGCTGATCTTTTTTATTACGTATGTTGCGTACGTTCACATGAAACAATGTTAATCGCTTGTGAGCGTCGTGCAGCAGTGAATTGAAAGAGTCAAGCTCATAATAGCACACTTTTGCCATTTAGGTAGTGTTTCAGCAACATAATAACCCCTAATACAGTTGTCATTAATTTAATCTGTGACAGCAGTACTGTCACTGACAGCCCCTGCTGTCATTTTACTTATATCGTTGGTAGTGACTATTCTGAGCACCCTGCGAACTTTCGTTTCGACGGGCGAATACCTTCCCATTTGTTGTCCAGACAAACTTCCTCTTCAACTCCATTTTACGTTGTATTGCGGCCCCAAGCAGTCGTTTGCCATTCCTTGTCAAGTGTTCATTAACGTACACTGGGGATGACACTTGACTTCCCAGTACCCGCACTGTCGATTTTAGCTTGCTTTGCCTTGCTTAGCAAGACATTCCGTTTAGTTCTTCTCACAAAGCGAACAACTATGTTGCTTACATCGTGCCGAGACGTGGGCACTCTATGGCACGTGTCAACATCATCCTCAGAAATTTCTTCATGCACAATAACTCCAATTTTCTTAACAGCCTCGAATGGTTCTATATCAGCAGGAACGCCCTTGATTTCTAAGTTATTGGAACGCTGGTACTGCTCGACCTCTTCGACCCTGCTCCGCAGTTTGGCATTTTCCAATTTTAGCTCCTCGTTTTCTTTCAGTATCTGACTAAGAAGATACCAATGTCGAAGAAGATAATAAAGTCTTGCATAACACGAGAGCTGCAATACATGGAATTTTTTTTCGCGCACTTTTAAACAAACGCCGAGTTAAATGAACGAGCACCGTTTTGTTACCGTAAATTGAATTTTTTTTATTTCTGGATAAGGGCTACAAGTGTTAACGCGATAGCTTAAAGAGCTCGTGTCGCAGCAAACCCACCGCCGTCGTCGGCCCCGTTGGTTGTGAGCAAAAAATCGTCTGTTCGTCTGTGACCGAAAAAGCAAGTTACTTAGATAGCCGCGAGAGGCTGTTACATGTCCCCGCGTGAGCACGCGATCACACTGAAAAAAGCCACGCATTCGAAGAAACAAAAAAAATGCTCAAGGTCACGAGGCGCGGTAGTGTCTTTGCCCTGCCACCCCTCTCTGCTCAACTTCCAGAGCTTTCGCCGGGACGAGAGAATACATAATGCAATTGCAGCATGCGACAAACCTTTGTAACTCCACTCGCACTTGACGGATCCTTAAAATTTTTGCGGTGTTGAATTCGTGAGGCAATAAGCTGTTCTAGCGAATTCATTCCATGGTTACTTGAAAAAGCGTTTCAGGGCCCCTTTAACGCAGTTGTTTGACATGTGTCACGACGAAAACGAGCCCATTCGGCAATAATAGCACACGCTGGTCCAATCTACTGTGTGCATGTTTGTGTGCGTGCGTGTGTATGTAACAAAACATATGAATAAGTATGCAGTTAGCGGTTGAAGGGTGCACTAAGGGCCGGATTTTGCTATCGCGTTCAACTCTTAAAGGTGAAGCTTATGGGTTCCCCCAATTTTTTGTATTGAATTTATTCCTCTAGAGTCAGTATTGAAAAAAATATTTAAACAATCTTTGTTAATTAGCACGCTTGGATGGCCAAAAAAGATATTCTGACATGCTACATACAGCTAAAAACTATACCGCGCTAGTTGAGAGCGTTCATTTTTAATTTTTTATTGCTTAGTGCTTTTTAGCTGGAAACCCTGTATAAACTAACACGTTGATGTGTTCTGTTTCTGGCACTTTACTTTTCTCCTGTCACTATTTTCTGTTTGATAAATTTGTACAAGGCGTTTGTACACATGCTTGTCTATGCTGTTGCTATTTCAAACATGTATATAACCTGTACTGCATCCATTTGAAATCGCTTTAATTTATGTACATGCCTGTATTTGTTGTGCGTAGGGCCAGTTAGTGCTACTATTTTATGTGTTCTGTCACCTATACTGCCTCTGCCTGATAACAATTGGCACAACACGAACTGTTGTGATTAATGATGGTACAATTTTAGTGAGCTGATCCTTCTAAATCTGGAGGTGAAAAACAGGTAGGTGAAGCTGGAATAGGAAGGCAGTGGAGTATACATGAGTGACGGCTGACGTCCGGCACGTTCGCAGCGCTCTTCTGTTCTTCCCTCCTTCTTTCTTACTTCCCGCACGGGACCTCTCTAATCACTTACTTTATTGGAAAAGAAGCTCCGGTATCTACAGCGTGATAACGCTTAATCGCCGCGTCATCAGCTCCTTTGTAAACGAGCTTCAAGCTATGACCACATCATCTCATTTTACACGTTCTTTCAATCGAAGTCATGTTGCTAGGCTGCGCTACTGTTTTTTCTTGTGCCGTCGTTTTGAGCTACTCCTGATAAGCATCACCGTGCGCACAAGTACAGATTGGGGGGGGGGGGGCTTTAGAAAATCTGATGCGAGTAGCCAAAGCATGCCCATATACAGTGTTACCCTGTCGGACATTGAAGTTTCGGGGTTATTTTAGTGACCAATCATACTTTTTTACGGTAATGCTGGTCGAGGACCTGCGATGTTTCAGTCCAAAAGCTGCTTACTTCCCAACATTACACCTGAAAAGACGATGACCACGGCCAGACGGTTGTGAGAAGCACGTCTACGCTTCATTTTCATTTTTGCAGTGAGCCTTTCCTTGCATTTTTATCTCTCTCTCTCTCTCTCTTGCAGTGAGATCGCCAAATGAGTGAGTGAAACAACTTTATTAGGTCCACAAAAGGCGCGAGTGCACGCAACTTCACCTGGATAGGCCCACTCGGGGACGGTCAGGTTAAAGCTGACCACCCTCGCGCGGGCCCTCTGGACAGCCAGGATTTGAGAGGTCAGCTAGTGGTCCTTAATGATCCTATTCAATTCTTTTTGGTGGAAAGAGGAATCGGCAAAGGCACAGCACCACAGGACACTCTCGAAGTCCGCGCAACCACCACACAGGGGGCAATCAGGGCTTGGGAACGGTTCGGGGTATTCGCAACTTTCACCGCCTAGAGAGAACGCTAGTACAAGCCCAACATGGCTGTCGTTTGGGGGATCATGCAGCCGGCGCGCCGGCTAGCGCCGCCACTGTGTCCGTCACTTCAAACTGCGTAGTATTTTCGGCTGCAGCACCCGTGTTGTCAAGGCTTTGCTGAGAAGGTCATTGACTCCAGCATGTATTATATCCCACACTGCGTGTTGAGAAACACGTGTGCGGCGTATATTGAAGGAAAATGAGTTTTGAATGCCGGGCACATCGTCTGCTGTGGTGTGAGGGTATACACGCACAGCTTTGTGAACGCTGTTCGTACCACGGCCGGGGAAGATCAAGGAACCGTGCTCGTGCAAAACAGGAAACCTCGCCGTTGACTGAACGTCGTCTGCAAAGCGGCATCCAACATATTTCGTGATTCTTATAGCTCAGCAAGCAAACAATAAAGAGTAAACCATTGCTACTACGACTCACAGTACCTGTCCGACTTTAAAATGTAGTAGACATTGCCAGCGACCAAATATAAAGCACCAGCGAACCGCCAAAGTCAAGCCGACTGCGATGGCATGGGCTGGCTGCGTGCGCATCCCCCAAACGACAGTTACGACAGATGCCGCATGGCGATGGCACCATCTGTGAAAGTTGCGATGTTGTGATCGGTCCCCATGTGGTGACACCGTTTGGACGCGAGGAAGGATTTTTACTTTGCCGCGCTTCCTGAAGTGTCCAGAAAGCTTCAGCACAGCGAATTCTTCAGTTCCGTCGGCTCGCCTGAAGCCCTTTCGGCCCCGCTCAGCCGACGGGTTACCTGGAAAGGGCTGTTTTGCTGTCTGGACTGCCTAGAAAGACTGGTCCCTTCTGCGTTGCTGGAGTCATTGAATGCACCTGACAATGAGCCACGTGCCGGAGAACCATCTTCGGGGACGTTTCTAGCATTCCAAGGGCCTTTCATTCCCTGCGCACCACTGAATTCCCGGCAGCAATACCTCCTTGATGAGTCATTAACTACCTTGAACATGGCCAACCGGATGGGTCGACTCTGCGCGTGGGGGTTCGTGGTCATCGCACCGCTCCAGTTGTGCCTTGCTGTCACCTAGCGTATTGTGTGTACTGCCCCCTCTCTGTGCGACAAAATGTGTGTGCCTTTCCCTTTTCCTGGGAGAAGTTTGTGACTTGCCTTTTCTTGAGTGCAGTGAAAGACGATGATGCAATTGGAGGGTTTTGGACTCAATTGTCTTCCCTCGCAGGGAATGTTGAGAACACGGAGGATATAAAACGTGAGTGCAAAGACGCTCGAGAGTGCTTTTTCATTTTGTCATGGTATCACGCTACCGGATCAAGTAAATACTGTAAATAAACGTTCCAGTTTTCAGCTCCGCCTCCTCGGTTCTTCTTCGACCTGATCCTTGGATGGCTCCCACTCTCTACGAAGTCCCCCGGGCTCGCTCGCTGGATTGCGTGCCGACTGGTTGTGCCTTCGCGATCTCCGAAGACAGTGCAGCGCTTGCCGACTGAGCTGGTCCTACGCCATTTCCTGATGCCGATCCCCGACGACGACGACAGCGTAGCTCTGGCCGACTGGATTCGCTCTATGCCATCTCCTGACGCCAACAAGAGTCGAGGGGTGGGTGCCCCGTCTTCAGACTCCTGCAACCGTGTCCATCTTTCCTATCTTCTCTTTACCTCCATTGCTCGCTGTCCCTGTGCCTTGCTCTCTCTTTCCTCTCTCTCTCTATTTTTGTACCTTTTAATCCTATCAGTTTATCCCTCCTTCACCCCCACCCCTCGGGAGCTACTGTTGAGGTGCCCTCCCCCTGAGAGATGGTTTCGGGGTTCACTTTTCTCTTTTCATTTGAAATCGCCCCCCCCCCCCCGATTCGCAACAGTGCAGTGCCGCAGGGCTCGGGTAGGTTCTCGTTTGGAGCAGTCTCAGAGTGACAGCTTGGCCCCTGACAGTGGGGAGTGTGGCAGGGGCAACACTCTTCTTGAGAGATAATGGTGCTTGCATATTTCGTTGTGCATGCAGAGAGGCTTGGATCGCCCAGGAGACGACGCTTTATCTGGCACAAAGTCAGTCAAACCTAGTGCAGCTGTGGTAAAAAAACGCTGCCCTGGAGAGTGTGCTTCATGCTTTGACGTAGAAAATCGGTGTGCGGGGCCGATTTAGTATTTCAGGGTGCGCGGGAATCATCATGATGGTGATAGCGGTAAAACTATGAGCTCGCCTATGCGTGTGCTCGTGCGCGTACCACGTGAAAAGCTCCCGAGCCACGGGGACAGCTCGACTAACCCCAGACAGGAGAGAGCAAGGACAAGTTCGGGCCACGCCCCGGCTGCTCGTTCTGACCCTCCGTGTCCGGGCCTCGTCTCGGCGTTGAAGTCCTCGGGTGCGTCCTGGACTGGGCGTCGCCCCACCTCACCCCCACGTTGGTCTGAAGCAACGTTCGTCATGGCCAGCTGCTGTTCTGGTCTCGGAGCGAGACGCTGTCCCAGGTCTGTTCGCGGCGGTCGGCGGTACGCTGTTCTCGGTGGTGTACAGGCAAGCCCAGGCGCTGACCACCGTACTGGGATGCCCCTGGCGGTTATCTTCTAGACCGGGCCCCGCCTCGGTACGAACTCCGCAGGCACAAGGCACACCATCTCCTGCCTACCAGAGAGCTCAAGGTCAAGCGCAACGTTCATGCCCCAAGGGTAGAATGTGAGTGGACGAACAAGAACATTAACTTCCTTACGCGTAGGACCGTGAACGCGTGTATATATGTGTGAGTTTATGTTGTGTGTATCCCTTTGCCCGTCTTCGTGTATATAAAAGTCTCTCGTTGTCCTAGAACGTCCTCTGTCCTCATCTGGCTAACCTGTGCCCACAGTTGCCCACAAATTTTGGCGAGCCTGCCAGGATAGATCGGCCTTACCTTCTTGCCGAGAGCCAGACGGGCGGGACGAACCGATGGATTTAGAGAAATTGCACGCGATCGGAACGGACATGGGTCTAACAAAATCGGCACTGCAGGAATGGGTTGACGCGGAGCACGTTATCGAAAGAGACCTTCGTGCGCAAGTTCGCGACGAGCAGCGAGAAAAGATAGCGCTGGAGGAAAGACGGCTGCAAGCCGAGGAGCGCGTTTCGCTGTTGAAGCTAAAGTTGCAAGAGCAGAAGACTGGTTCGAACGCGGGAGAGATAGGGCGTCCTGTAAGCGATGACGCAGCATCCCCAGCTGTAATGGATAGCTGTGGCCCGCACAAGCTATTGCCAACGTTCAACGAGATGCGAGACGACCTCGACGCATACCTGCAGCGTTTTGAGCGCGTCGCGGTGTCTCAGGTGTGGCCTCGGAGCAAATGGGCCTTTTCGCTCAGCTTGTGCCTGACGGGAGAGGCGTTATCCGTGATTAGTCAACTTGACTCTGCTTCCGCCACCAACTATGATCAGGTGAAGGCAATATTGCTGTTACGATTCCGGTATACGGCTGAAGGATACCGCGAGAAATTTCGCAAGACGAGACCAAAGGACAAGGAGACGGGGCTCCAATATGCTTCTCGCATAGCAGGTCATTTCGACCGTTGGATGGAGCTGGCAAATGTCGAGAAAACATATGACGCTCTTCGCGACGTAATGATTTCAGAACAGTTCATGAAGAGATGCTCACCCACCCTGAGGGTATTTCTGAAGGAGAGGAACTGTAAGAAATTGCACTCTTTAGCGCAAAACGCAGACTGCTTTCTGGAAGCCCAAGATTTGTTCAATTTGGGCAAGGACAAGCTGTATAAGGAGAGCTCAGCAGATGCTCGTAAAGCAGAAAATGCTAAGCGCCAGTTTAAGGGCCAAAGTCTCTGTTTCTTGTGCAATAAGACAGGGCACCGTGCGTCTGAATGTTGGTCTCGGACAAGAAATAACCAGTCAGCAACAGGCTGGTCGAGTGGCAGAAACGGTTCGTCTGCGGAAACAACTCGAACCCAGTAAAGGCAGTTGGCGTCGTGCACGCTGTCACCCAAAGAAGGAGACAACGCTGACACACCGGAGAAACCGGATGAAGGGTACGTCGTACTCCAGACTGGGGAGACTATCCCGGTCGTGAATATGACGTCGACGCATACCCCAACTGTGGCTGATGTCGGAACTCTGACTGTAGTGAGAGGATTGCTTGAGGGCAAAACTGTATCTGTACTTCGAGATACGGGATGCAACACGGTAGTGGTACGAGAAAGGCTTGTCCCGGAAGAGAAGTTTACGGGCACTACAAGTCCGGTTTTTCTGCTCGACTGAACAGTGCACAACTTGCCGGAGGCAATCGTTTCTATTGACACACCGTTCTTCACCGGTGTCGTGCGAGTTAAATGCATGAAGAACCCTCTATACGATGTCGTGCTAGGCAACATCGAAGGTGCTTGATCTACAGAGCTAGAATATTCGCACAAGCCCCAACGGCATCGTGAGAGGCATCGTGATTACAGCGGAGGGAAGGTAGTCAGAAAACTCGCTAACTCGCCCGTGCCCATCATCGCGGACGACACGCAAAGTGATGTCGGAAACGATTCAGGCTACTTACCAATGACAGTAGCGACAACTTGCACACCTCATAGACCCGCAGATCAAGTACCACTAGGTGATAGTGCTGCAACAGTGAAAGAAACACGCGCCACAACCAGGCTACCTGTTCTGAAAGCCACTACCACAATCATAGATAAAGTGACGCTTGAGGAATACCAAAGAAATGACCCATCGTTACGGCATTGTTATGAGAGTCTTGGTAAAAAGCTAATAGTGAAGAATCGCGAAACCTGCTTCTTTCTTGTAGATGGTATCTTGTATCGGAAGCACAAGCTACTCTTGGAGAAGGAACTCGAACTGGTCGTACCGAGACAACTGCGAGAGACTGTGCTCAAACTAGCCCATGAAGGTATCCTCGCGGGACACCAAGGGATATCCCGAACAACTGACCGTATTCTTGCCGAATTCTTCTGGCCAGGTGTTCAATCAGAAACCAAGAGGTTTGGGAAGTCCTGCGATATCTGTCAGCGGACTGTCCCGCGCCATTTGGTTGGTCGGGCTCCGCTAGGTACCATGCCAATCATTGAGACCCCGTTTTCACGTGTGGGCATCGACATCATCGGTCCTTTGTCACCGACATCTTCCAAGGGCAACAGGTACATTCTAACCATGGTGGATTTTGCAACGAGATATCCAGGCGCCATCGCACTTCCTTCGAGTGAAAGCAAGGTCGTGGCAGAGGGACTAATGGAAATGCTGTCACGAGTTGGTCTACCACGCGAAATTGTAAGCGACCGCGGGACAAGCTTTATGTCGTTGGTTATGAAGGAGTTCAGCAGGCTACTATCTATCAGGCAATTACCGACAACCCCTTACGATCCGATGGCAAACGGGTTAGTGGAACGATTCAACGGCACGTTGAAGCAAACGCTCCGCCGAATGAGTCGGGAAAGCCCGAAAAATTTGGACCGCTACCTCGGCCCCCTCCTTTTCGCGTATCGGGATGTGCCACAAAAGAGTACCGGATACTCGCCGTTCGAGTTGCTCTGTGGCCGATACGTTCGCGGCCCAATGACGATTTTGAGAGACTTGTGGATTAAGCCAAAGTTGGATGACGCGACCAAGTCAATCTACAAATACATCGTAGAATTGCGGGAACGTCTGCAACGAACCCGTGAAATAGCATCTCAGGACCTTGTGAAGGCACATGTTCGTGAGAAGACTTACTATGATCGCAATGCGAAGAAGCGGGACTTAAGCGTGGGTGACAAAGTTCTCGTGCTGCTACCCGCCGATCACAACAAACTGATACTAACATGGAAGGGCCCCTTTACTGTGACAGACAATAAAAGCCCATTGGATTATGCTGTGGACCTCGGTCACAGAACAACTGTCTTCCACATCAACATGCTCAAAAAGTACGAGCTGCGGAATGCCTCGGACACGTCAACGACGACAGCTGCTGCTGTAACGTCAATCCATCAAGTGGAAATCGAAGGCACAGAAAATTTATTACTTCCACATAGAATACATTCAGGGCTCAGATAATGTCGGTGCCGACTATCTTAGCCACACATCTCTTACTACTGACTAGGCTGTCCCCGTGATGTGGTAAAAAAAACGCTGCCCTGGAGAGTGTGCGTCATGCTTTAACGTAGAAAATCGGTGTGCGGGGCCGATTTAGTATTTCAGGGTGCGCGTGAATCATCATGATGGTGATAGCGGTTAAAACTATGAGCTCGCCTATGCGCGTGCTCGTGCGCGTACCACGTGAAAGCTCCCGAGCCACGGGGACAGCTCGGCTAACCCCAGAGAGGAGAGAGCAAGGACAAGTTCGGGCCACGCCCCGGCTGCTCGTTCTGACCCTCCGTTCCGGGGCCTCGTCTCGGCGTTGAAGTCCTCGGTGCGTCCTGGACTGGGCGTCGCCCCACCTCACCCCCACGTTGGTCTGAAGCAACGTTCGTCACGGCCAGCTGCTGTTCTGGTCTCGGAGCGAGACGCTGTCCCAGGTCTGTTCGCGCAGTCGGCGGTACGCTGTTCTCGGTGGTGTACAGGCAAGCCCAGGCGCTGACCACCGTACTGGGATGCCCCTGGCGGTTATCTTCTAGACCGGGCCCCGCCTCGGTACGGAACTCCGCAGGCACAAGGCACACCGCCTCCTGACTACCAGAGAGCTCAAGGTCGAGCGCCACGTTCACGCCCCAAGAGTAGAATGTGAGTGGACGAACAAGAACATTAACACCCTTTCGCGTAGGACGTGAACGCGTGTATATATGTGTGAGTTTATGTTGTGTGTATCCCTTTGTCCGTCTTCGTGTATATAAAAGTCTCTCGTTGTCCTAGAACGTCCTCTGTCCTCATCTGGCTAACCTGTGCCCACAGTTGCCCACAGCGGCCAAGTGCGCCTCCTCGTTCGGATAGATCGAAGCACTTTCAATGGTTTCAAGGTGCGCAGAAAACTGGATCAATGAGCTAATTTCGCAGTCTCTGGCTTTTTTTAAGGATCTGTAGGACCTGGAGGGCCACCATACCCGTTTGAAATGCTTTTGTAACAGCCCTGAATTCTGAATAAATTGTGTCATGTACACCGTCCGTCAATGCTAGAGCAATGGCAACCTGCTCTGAAACGCAGAGCTATAAGTGCAGATAGTAGCGCAGCTGATGACCTTGGAATCGCAGTGGACGACCACTAAAAAAGGCTTCTTTTCGAGCGTATACGAAGCGAAATCTACGAAGCAGGCACGTTCCTTGTCCAAGCGGGCACTGGCGTGCAGAGCTTTACCCCTTGCTCGTCTTCGTGCTTTGTTGTGGGTTGGATGCATATTACGCGGGATTCGCAGTATGGAAATATTGGACTTGACTTCGTTGGGCAGCTTCACAGCATCATGACCGACGACCACAGGGTTGCGTCCCAGCATGCCGAGTATGGCTCTAGCTGCTGGGGTTCCGGACAGGTGAAAGAAGCTTGCTTCGACGTGGTCGACAGTTGTGTGAGCTCGATTTGTGACGAGAAAGAAAAAGAACAGCAAGGAACAAAGGACACGTAAAAGAAGGTGATAGACAGGACGAAGTTGGAACTGATTCATGAATTACTCTGCAACTGATTGTGAAAATTCCAAAGCTTGAAGTTCCAGCTTCGTCCTGTCGCCTTCTTTTTTTTTTGCATCCGTTGTTCCTCGCTGGTTTTGCTTATCTACGAGCATGTTTTATTTCCCACTCCACAAATAAGTGGCGCATGCAGTTGTGCACTGTGACTTCTCCTAACTGGCTACCCCTGAGAATGACCATGTTGACAAGTATGTAAACGATGAAATGCCACTGCCATTCGCAACTGATACACTGAACCTTCGAGGTGTTGACGCTTTTTCGCAGTTATTGGTAACTGGATGTAAATGGCGTCACAATATGAGTGCTAAGAAGTTTCCCGTTCTTTCGTCGCACGTATCATCCTGGATGCAGGCAAAGAACGTCCCAGGCGGAGGGGCGGGCACCGAGCTCGCGGATGAAGCCGCAGGCGTTGCGCGGAACTACGCTTATCTTTATTTTTTTAAACAGCTGTGCTTCCGGACAGTGTTGCTGCTACCGGATGAAGCGCCACCAGAAGCGGCGTCGCCGCTCCCTGCACCGGAAGGCGTGGCGCGCATATCGCATCGTGAACGCGTGCGTCTGATCCGCACCTCTTTAGCGCGATATGTAAATATCGTGCCAGCCGCATGGTCTGGTCTTGCCTTTCTAATACAATCGTAGCGCTAATTACGCCGCCAAC
>WOVY01007677.1:0-19712 GCA_013436015.1 Rhipicephalus annulatus | reverse complement strand
GCGCACACGTGACGGCTTCAAGGTCACTGACTACGGGATCAATCGTCTAGAATGCTGCATCGCAACGCCGCTAAAATACCCAGGAATGAATCGGAAGAAGACACGGTATGTGCCAACTATAAACAGAACATTTTAGTGGTCAGCACACCATCAGAGGAGCGCGCCGAAAAATACAAAACCATCACTCAAGTGAAGATTGGGGACAAAGAATTTGAAGCAAATGCGTACGAGTCAGCTCCGGAAGATACATCTAAAGGGGTGATCCAAGGAGTAACGCAGGACGTTGTCTCCAAGAGAGATCGTGGAAATGCTGGTAACCCCGAGAAATCCGACAGTCCTCATGGCCAAGAGTATGGGAAACACCACGAACGTCATCGTTCTCTTCGATGGGCATCGCGTTGCAAGTTATGTGAGCTACGGAAGACCACTGGTCAAGTGCTCGTCATACTGCAAGAAAATAGACGTGTGCTACCAGTGTGGACGCCCTTCGTCACAGAGCTGACGTCTGCCCCGAGCCCGAATAGCAGAATATGCAGAGGGTGTGGCACTGAGAACCCACCGCAGGAGCACGAGTGCGATATGAAGTGCCAGCTGTGAGGCAAAGACCACCCGACTGCAGATCGCCATTGCAAGGCCAATTTAAGGTACCGTACCTAGTGAAACGACGCCGCTGGGAACGAACCCGAGGGGAGGAAGAAGAAGCACTTTACTACTAGACGAAAGCGAAAGCACTTCACAGACAAAGATGGGGCGACTCAGGTCAACGATCGGAACATCGGACGCGGGAAGCATCCGGACCAGAAGCCTTCACCAAGCTTCAAGCACAAAACAAAAACCGCTCAACGTTTACTACCACCACATCTATGTCAAGATCCAGATCGAGGTCCAGATCGAGGTCCAGATCGAGGTCTAGACCCAAGACCTGCAATACCGGGTCTACCCGATCAATGGAGGGAGGAGGATCCCAAAGCTCAAAAGGACCGAGCGGCGTCCGTGGCACCGCGGGACCCTTCCAGGTGAGCTGGGCCGATGTAGCTTTCAGGGCGCGCGCGAAGGCAGAGGCTGCTATTCAATGTAGGATTAAGGCGCTAGAGAACGAATTGGCGCAGATCAGGCAGAACAATGTTGCATTTATGAATGAGATTACAAAACTCAGGGAAGAAAATGATTTTCTAAAAACGGAGGGGTTACACGCACGAGGAAACCTCACAAGTTATAATGGAGGAAAAATGCGCAGCAATGGAGGAAGAGGTAGCAGCCCTCACCCGTGTTAAACGTAAAACAGAGAACGCTCCGATTAAAAGCGTGGTAAAGCAATTAAAAGCAGTGGCGACGCCACAAGAAAGACAGGCGGAATTCGCAAAATCCACGGAAGCCAAAATGAAACAAATTGATAGAAAATTGCAAACTAAGCTCGAACAACAAGAAGTTAGATTTGAGGCAAACATAGAGGCCAAAATTGAGGAGCTAGGCAAGACGATATTGCAAAAAGTGCAGCAAATGGTGGCTGATTTCGACGCCAAGCTAGCAATATGGGGATCGCAGTCAAGTGGTGGGGGCCCAGTTAAGACGTCTTTCAAACCGTACGCTAGGACCTCGGTGCCCACCGAGGGATTAAAGAGCCTGTAACGCCTCCATGGACAGACGAAATAGCTACACCGATTTGGCAATGGAATTGTCGAGGATATAATCGAAAACGATACATTTTGCAACAACATCTTAAAGACACCAGCACCCCGGATGTTATAATGGTGCAAGAAACGCAGGGGCTGGTCAAACTGTCGGGATATAAGTCATTCGGCAGTGCTGATGGGGAGACAAAGGTATTAGCAACGTTGGTTAAGCGAAATCACGCGGTGGTGCAACATGACACGGAAATCAAGGCAATAAATCACATTCTCCTCGAACCCATACCCACCGAAAAACAGAGGACAGCCTTTTTGTATTGAATATTTACAGCAGTCCTAAATGCAGAAAGCACAAATTCCGCACGCTGTTTCGAAAAACCTCGCTATAACGGGCAACCAGGCGCTAGTGATTGGAGGAGATTTCAACGCCCCACACGGTGCTTGGGGATACAGGATCGAAACCCAGAAAGGCAGGAACTTGTGGTTGGACGCATAGGAGGAGGGCCTGATGCTCGTGACCGATCTATTCATTCCTACAAGAACAGGTACTATCGTTTGCGCGGATACCACGCCAGATTTGACGTTCATCAAAAATATTACTGGACACGCAATGGACCAATACGCAACATGACTTGGGAAGCGATCATTTTATACTTGAAATAACGGAGAGGGCGGGGCCGCGGAAGGCAAAAGGCAGACAACTTAAACTTGTCGATTGAGAAAAGTTCCGAAACATCAGAGAGGAGCCCGACGAAATGATACGGAGTGTTGAGGAATAGACCGAAAAGGTAAAACGAGACGTGGAGGCCGCTACGCAAACGGTGCCACCGAAGACGCAGCTAGAGTATGTAGACAATAAGCTTCTCCACATGTCGGAAGCTAGGGAAGGTTTACAACGGAAGTGGAAAAACCAAAGGCACAATCGGACACTTCGTAGAAAGATAGCTAAATCGAACAGAGATATAGAGCAATACGCCCAGCAGCTGTGCAGACAACAGTGGGGGAAAAAGTGCAATGGCATGGACAACCAGATAGGAATGGCGAAAACGTGGACCATCTTTAGACATGTGTTAAACCCGGACGGAAACAAGCTGGCAGAAAGGCACAATAATAATCGCTTAATACAAAGATATCAAGGTACAGAGCAGGATTTCCTGAATCAAATCAAGAAAACATACAACTCTCAAGCGCTTCCCGTTACACACGCTGATTACACAGGGCTAGCAAATGATGATTTAGACAACAAGATCGGGGAGGCAGAAGTGAGGGCGGTCTTGCAAAAACTCAATATTAGACCAGCACTTGGACGAGATGGCATAACTAACAAAATGCTACGCAATTTGGATGACGAGTTCATAACTAAGTTAACTGAATTCATTAACAAATCATGAAGGCAGGACAGATTCCGCAACAACGGAAGACGGCAAAAATAGTGTTAATACCCAAGTCAGGCAAGAGAGTGCAAATTGCGGACTTGAGACCCATATCTCTCACATCTTGCGTTAGGAAACTCATGGAGCACGTAATTCTGGAGAGGATAACTACCTATCTCGAGGACCGGGATGCGCTTCCACCCGCAATGATAGGGTTCAGGAGGAACCTCTCAACGCAAGACGCAATGCTACAGTTAAAACATCAGATTATAGATAATCCGGGAACAGCGACAAAGACCATTTTAGGGTTAGACCTCAAGAAGGCCTTTGATAATGTAACCGATGCAACGGTGCTAAAAGGGTAAACGATCTAGATCTGGGACAACAGACGTACAATTACGTGCGTAATTTCCTGACGGGAAGGAAGGCATACATCATGATAGGGGACCTAGTTTCAGAGGAAATTGAGATGGGCAGTCCAGGTACGCCGCAGGGCTCGGTATTATCACCTATGTTATTCAATCTGGCTCTAATTGGACTGCCAACCAAACTCCAAGCAATCGAAAGACTGAATCATACTATATATGCGGGCGTCGACGAAGCACATATAATTATCCTGGAACAAATATACAGGGGATCATTTGCTGCCATAGTTCTTCATAAAGAAAGCAACAGAATACCAATCAAGAAGGGTGTAAGGCAGTGGGATACAATCTCCCCAATGCTATTTACCGCGTGCCTACAGGAGGTTTTCAGAGGCCTAGGATAGGAACAGTTAGGAAAAGAGCTAGTAGAGAGTACCTCAGTAACTTGTTCTTCGCCGATGACAATGAATTGCTGAGTAACTCAGGGGACGAATTGCAACTCATGATTACGGAGTTCGACAAGGAGAGCAGAAAGACGGGTCTTGAGATTAATCTGCGGAAAAAGAAAGTAACGTACACCAACCTCGGAAGAGAGCAGCGCTTCTAGATAGGTAGTAGTGCACTTGAAGTTTGAAAAGACTATGTCTACTTAGGGCAGGTAATAACCGCGGAGCCGGCGCACGAGATTGAAGTAACTAGAATAAAAAGAATGGGGTGGAGCACATTTGGCAAGCACACTCAAATCGTGAAAGGTAGATTGTCACTATCCCTCAAGAGAAACGTAAATAACAGCTGCATCTTGCCGGTACTAAGCTAAGGAGCAGAAACCTGGAGACTTACAAAGTGGGTTCAGCTTAAATTGAGGGCGACGCAGCGAGCAATGGCAAAGAAAAATGGTAGGTGTGACCTTAAAAGACAACAAGAGAGCAGAGTGGATTAGGGAACAAGCGGGGGTTAAAGATATCATAGTTGAAATCAAGAAAAGTAAATGGACATGGGCCAGGCCGGGCATGTAGCGCGTAGACAGGATAGCCGCTGGTCAATAAGTGTAACTAACTGGATTCCCAGAGAAGGCAAGCGGGTTAGGGGGAGAGAGAAAACTAGGTGGGCAGATGAGAATAGGAAGTTTGCGGGTATAAATTGGCAGCAGCAAGCATAGGACCAAGTTGACTGGCAGAACATTGGAGAGGCCTTTGTGCTGCAGTGGACGTAGTCAGGCTGTTGATAACGATGATAATGATAACGCCAACGGAAGTAGAAAGAGGTATAGATAAAATAAATCCTGGTAAATCTCCGGGGCTAGACGGGCTTTGTGCTTCGTTTTATAGAAAGTTTAAAATGAACTATCCGAAGTACTCGCAGATGTCTTCAATCAGGATTATAAACTTAATGGCATCCCTGGGTCCTTTAGTAAAGCGCATACAGTTTTTCTACCTGAGACAGAACATTCAGAGAAGTGAAAATTAGTTTCTTTGTACAGACCTATATCACTAACTCATTGTGATTACAAAAATTTAATGAGAGCACTAGCACGGCGACTTCAAGGGGTAATCGAAGAATTGGCAGGGCCTCACCAAACATGCGGGATTATGGGACGCTTCATTGTGACCGATATACACTAGATCGCTGCGTCCTCGAGTGTAAGCAATGTCAATCAAGGAGGGGTAGCCATTCTACAGATTGATCTCGAGAAAGCTTTGATTGTGTTTCCCACATCCTTCTGCTTGCCATTTTTGACCATGTCAATGTTGGTTATGTAATAAGAGATGGGGTATTTATGGCATACCAGATCTTCACAACCCGTCTGCTAATCAACAAGACACTTGGAGGTACAACTGACATAAAGTGTTCTGCCCGTCAGGGATGCCCGCTGAGTCCCGTACTTTTCAGATTATATATAAAATTGTTGGGCTTAGCAATTGCTCAAACATTTGCATTCACGGCTTTAGTATTCAAGAATTTGTAGTTAAATTTTTGGCATATGCCGACGATGTGGCTGTTTGTTGTATGGATTAAGATAGTGTTCAATCAAGATCAGTGAAGTTAAATGGTTCAGAATGCAACTGGCCGTCTAGTAAACTGGGGAACGTGTCTGGGTTTCTTGCATGGAGAGTGGTCGTCGAGACCAGACTATTTTTGCCAATGTTAAATGGGTGACCACACCTGTCAAGTACCTTCAGTGCCACTGGAATATTATAAAGATAATGAGAACTACTGGCATGAACAATGCGGCGATGGCGTAGTGGTTAGAGCATCCGCCTAGCATGCAAGAGGTCCGTGGTTCGAATCCCAGTGCCACGCAGTTTCTAACCGGAATAAAAAAAATCCGCGTGTTGATGGAACTGCATTAGGAGGCCTGGGGTGCGGCCTCACCAGTAACCACCGTCGGGAACGCACTCCCTCACCAGAGAAGGATTGGCCACCCTGGTGCAGTATCTGGCCACTACCTCCCACTTGCATACGTCCAATACCTCACGGTCCTCAGTCCCCAGCAGCTGCGAAGCAACTGAGTACGGCGGTGGTCAGATCTGCAACGCAGCAGAGGGTGCTAAGAATCTCTGGATCCGGACAGGCCGCCATTGGAACCTGAACTTGGCAACGTTTAACGCTAGAATCTTATCTAGTTAGGGAAATCTAGCTGTACTATTCGAGGAGATAAGGGTGTTAAAGTGATATAATAGGGCTCAGTGAGGTTAGGAGAACAATTGAGGCCTATACGATGCTACAGAAAAGGCACGTCCTTTGCTATCGGGGCTTGGCAGACAGAAGAGAACTGCGAGTGGGGTTCCTAATCCAAAGAAACATAGCTGGCAACATGGAGGAATACAAAAACATTAATGAAAGGGTGGTAGGTATCGTAATTAAACTGAATAAAAGATACAAGATAAAGGTAGTACAGGCTTACGCGCCTACATCAAGCCATGATGCCGCTTCAGTTGAAAGCTTCTATGAAGACGTGGAATCGGCAATGAGTAAAGTAAAAACACAGTATGCTATAGTGATGGGCGACTTTAATGCAAAGGTAGGGAAGAAGCAGGCTGGAGATCAGGCAGTAGGAGATTATGGCAGCGGCACTAGAAACGCCAGAAGAGAGCTACTAGTAGAATTCACAGAAGGCGATAATTTACGGATTTTGAATACTTTCTACCAAAAACGAGAAAACTGCAAGTGGACATGGACGAGCCCTAATGGCGAAAATAAGAACGAATTAGACTTTATAATGACTGCACACTCAGGAATCGTGCAGGATGTTGAAGTGGTTGGCACGGTACGATGCAGTGACCATAAAATGGTACGGTCTCGAATTCGCCCAGACTTGAAGAAGGAACGACAGAAACTGATACGCAAGAAGCCAATCAATGAGCTAGCACTGAGAGGGAAAGTACAGGAATTCAGAGTGTCGCTGCAGAACAGGTACTCGGCTCTAGTGAGGAAACCAACCTTAGCGTAGATACAATGAATGATAATATGACGAGCATCATTATGGAGTGTGCAGTGGAAGTTGGAGGCAGGGTTGTTAGACAGGACACTGGCAAGTTTTCCCAGGAAACGAAGAACCTAATTAAGAAGCGTCAAATCATGAAAGTGTCAAGTACAACAGACAAAATAGAACTGGCGGAGTTTTCGAAGTTGATTAATAAACGTAAGGTATGCGATGTAAGTAGATATACACATAGAGACAATTGAACACGCTCTGAAAAACAGAGGAAGCGTCAAAGCAGTGAGGAGGAAACTTGGGAAAGGCAAAAGTCGGATGTATGCACTAAGAGACAAAGAAGGCAAAATAACTACCAATATGGATAGGATAGTTAAAATTGCTGAGGAGTTTTACAGAGATCTGTACAGTAGCTGAGCCAACCACAACCTTAATACAATAAGAACTAGCAGTCCCCCAGATGACACCCCACCAGTAATGATAGAAGAAGTCAGAAAAGCTTTGGAGAGCATGCAAAGAGGCAAAGCTGCTGGTGAGGATCAGGTAACATCAGATCTGCTTAAAGATGGAGGACAGATTGTGTTAGAAAAACTAGCCACCCTGTTTACGAGGTGTCTCCTGACGGGAAGAGTACCAGAGTCTTGGAAGAACGCTAACGTCATCTTAATACATAAGAAAGGAGATGACAAGGACTTGAAGAATTACAGGCCGATCAGCTTGCTCTCTGTAGTATACAAGCTATTTACAAAGGTAACTGCTAACAGAGTAAATAAAACATTAGAATTCAATCAACAAAAAGAACAAGCAGGATTTCGAACAGGCTACTCAACAAATGACAACATTCATACTATCAATCAGGTGATAGAGAAATGCTCAGAGTATAACTAACCACTATACATAGTTTACATAGATTACGAGAAGGCGCTTGATTCAGTAGAAATATCAGCAGTCATGCAGACACTGCGGAATCAGGGCGTAGATGAAGTATATATAAACATTCTGGAAGAAATCTACAGGGGATCAACTGCTATCATAGTGCTTCATAAAGAAAGCAACAGAATACCAATCAAGAAGGGTGTAACGCAGGGGGACACAATCTCCCCAATGCTATTTACCGCGTGCTTAAAGGAGGTTTTCAAAAGCCTAGAATGGGAACAGTTAGGGATAAGAGTTAATGGAGAATACCTTAGTAACCTGCGCTTCGCCGATGACATTACATTACTGAGTAACTCAGGGGACGAATTGCAATTCATAATTACGGAGTTAGACAAGGAGAGCAGAAAGGTGGGTCTTAAAATTAATCTGCAGAAAACGAAAGTAATGTACAACAACCTCGGAAAGGAGCAGCGCTTCGAGATAAGTAATAGTGCACTTGAAGTTGTAAAAGATCATGTCTACTTAGGGCAGGTAATAACCGCACAGCCGAACCACGAGATTGAAGTAACTAGAAGAATAAGATTGGGGTGGAGCACATTCGGCAAGCACTCTCAAATTGTGACTGGTAGATTGCCACTATCCCTCAAGAGGAAGATATATAACAGCTGTATCTTGCCGGTACTTAGCTACGGAGCAGAAATCTGGAGACTTACAAAGAGGGTTCAGCTTAAATTGAGGACGACGCAGCGAGCAATGGAAAGAAAAATGATAGGTGTAACCTTAAGAGACAAGAAGAGAGCAGAGTAGATTAGGGAACAAACGGGGGTAAGGATATCGTAGCTGAAATCAAGAAGAAGAAATGGACATGGGCCGGGCATGTAGCGCGTAGACAAGATAACCGCTGGTCGTTAAGGGTAACTAACTGGATTCCAAGGGAAGGCAAGTGGGTTAGGGGGAGGCAGAAGGTTAGGTGGGCAGATGAGATTAAGAAGTTTGCGGGTGTAAATTGGCAGCAGCAATCACAGGACCGGATTAACTGGTGGAACATGAGAGAAGCCTTTGTCTTGCAGTGAACGTAGTCAGGCTGATGATGATGATGATGATTACTGGCATGAACAAGCGCAATGAATCCGGACGAAAGCCCATAGATGCAACGGTAATCATCTGTCAGTGTTTTCGAGGGCGACTGTCTGTAATCTTTTTTTTGCCTCAAAACTATGGTATGTGCAGTCAAAATAATCTGTTTTGAAAAGTAAAACACGGGGAATGGATTTACCACATCTTTTTTACGCCAAGTTATAAAATAGGGTTTTTTTTCACTACACAAGGGATCGTTTCTCACGTATAGTGTGCGAAATGAGACTGATGCGGGCTTTACCTGTATATGTGGTTAGCACGAATAACATGACCGGTGCTGTCCGTGGGTATCTTAAGGAGGTTATTCTAAGTGTACGGTTTTTATTTGTTAGATTTTCCAATGAAAATGTATTTTCAGTGACTCGCAAAAGTTGTACAAAGATGTGTGTGATGTTGTTTTACCTGAACCGCTGTACCGTGCCATGTACACTGGACGTCAAGGGCAAGGTGTGCTTAAACGAGTGAAGGGAATGCAAGTGGCTCCTGCCGCGAAGTCCTTCCTTTTTAAGCTGCACACAGTTACATAATCTGTAAGGAAATATGAAGAATACCGTGGTTTTTACTCACTTTGGGGGACAAATTGTCTTATCTGTGAAAAACCGGAAACTGTAGACCATGTTTTTTTTAGATTGTTGGGAGGGAGTATATTTTTGGAATGTACTTCAATGGACGTTAAGAAGCAATTACCTCTAAATTCATATGGTATACGATTTCCGCCAATAGTGGCCGAAGAGCGAATGGCTTTTGATTTGATTAAGCTATGTTGACTTCACAGTTTATGGCGAACCCGTATGGCGGGTCTTTATTGCGATCAGGATGCACGGCCTGTACGAATGTATTTCCGTGAATGTATGGCAAAGCTTGTTGAACTGCAGAAAACTCAGGACATTGTACCTGAGTGGTTGTCAAAATCAGATCCCTTGGCAGCACTTAGGGAATTTCAGTTTCTGTCGAACTGTTACTATTTGTTTTTTTCTTGCTTGTGGTTTGATGTACGCACCTCTAAACGGACAATGAATAAAAACAATGGCGCAGTAGTGAGTGTCTGCGAATGGCAATCCGTTCGATCTTTCAAGGTGGCCTGTCTTTTTTTACAGGATGAGTGTTTTTGCGTCGTTTTTCATACCATTGTTTCCCTTTTTTATTTTTTGTGGGAGATTGTCATGGTGAATCTGACACCAATTCGTGCTGAAGCGTTGCCAGATCTGTAGCATCTACCATACCCCACCATACATCATGGTGGACGTTTTCCAGCATTCACCCACTACTATAATCCACAATAAAGGTGGGTGGTACTTTACACCAAGGCCACCATTCGTTTTTTTTTCAATAGGGATTCGGTAGTGTGAGCACGTGCGGCTTGCAATTTTCGGGGAGTAGGCGATGCAGTGAGACATTAGCGTCGCTGAGTTGATGTATCTTGAGGATTAAGAGATCTACGTAAAACAATCTTATAGCAAAGAGAGGCTATCGATGCGGTGGCACAGAAAACTATCTGGAAACTCAGTCTCGCATTAGAACGATACTATTTTTGTCCTCAGAAAAAGGAATGAACATGGATGAGTGATCACATCTTCTGCCGCTTTTTCAAGTAAAAAAGTTAAGTTAAAGTTTACATTTATTCATACAAATGAAGCCATATCACGACTGAAACTAACAAAACCAAATAAAAAGTGAGGCGAAAAGAGGCAAGACACACCATGTGAAGCATTGAGAAATACAATTAAGTGTTACACTCACGAGAAATACACTCACGCCGTCATGACTGCAAGCAGCACGTCCACTCTTATAATTCAACGCACAGAAACACCCGATGAAATAGACGGGAAGAGTGCCGCTGCCTTAGATTAACTGTTAGCATCAAGCACGATATCTGGAAATTGTCGGTTTTGCTCCTGTTAAACGTTATCTTTCAGTCCGCTTCATGTTTTCTTCATTATAACTGAATTGCAACCATGCCTTCCTTAGCGCCACTTCGTATTGGGCAGCGTCTACAGAGCATGTATGTGCCTCATGCGCATGCGCGTTACGCAGAAGTGCCTCCAGTTTCAATTCCGTCGTCCTGACAGTATTGAAAGTTGGACGCATGTACCTCAGAATCAGTCTTATACCGTAACAATAGCATACCGCACAGTCCCTGAAAGCTGAACACTTCTATTTTAACGTCGTTGGATTGACGTTGACCTCAGCCAGGCTGGCTCTTCCGGCCGCCGTAGACGCGAGTGGCGATGTGTGTGGTCTGCTGGGCTTCAATGACTTCTTGTATTTTCGACGCCGAGGCTTGCTAGGCTGCAAGGCCTATTAGGATGCACTGCGTTTTGGATTTTTTCTTCAAAATCGCCGACCGAGCTGCCACAAGACAAGAAGGTGATGTCGTGCGCATATATTGCGCAGCCGATGCCCTTCATTTGCCCAATCTAGTACGCAATGGGAGTTGCCCTCCTAGACCTTTCTTAATACTCTTCCTAATGAACGTGGCCAGCTTGTTAATTTTGCGTTTCTATGATCTGTGCATCAAGGAGACACTTCACATGGGCTCATCAAAAACGCGGAGGAAAGCCTCATTTCTTTAAGCCCTCCTGTTCTGAAATCCTTTGAATGAGTAATATTACTCCCGCAGCATGCCCTATGGCTGTGCTGGCCACTAACTTCAGTATTCATGCTTAGCACCAGGAGGAAAGAAATCCTGGTGATCTCGCACCCAGATGACCTTCGCACTTTATTGTGTCTTCGGGAGGCATCCACCTTATAGGCTTGGCTCTTCGTGTGGGACGCTGTAGTACCTCTCCGATTTAGAAGGCGCGAGCCGCATACCTACGTTACTGACGAGTTAATCTACGTAATGGACTGAGTCTTGTATTGTTTCTTCAAAATGGCAGTCCGACCCGCCATAGCACCAGAGCGTGATGTCGTAAGCATATCTGCGCCGCCAAGGCTCTTTACTTGCTCAATATCGATGGCCAAGCCCTGCATATCGATGTTAAATAAGAGGGGCGAGATAACAGACCCCTGTGGCGTACCCCTTTGCCAGATGTTATACGACTCCCTGCTAAGGTCAACAGTTTGACCATGACACTCTTTGCTTAGAGAGAGGACTGTACGGATCTCTCATATTTTCAACTAGGTCAAGGCAAGACATGAAGTATAGAATACACCTATGCGATATACTGTTGGAAGCCTTTTTAGACTAAGACCAAGACTAGCTTGCGTGTATCCAGTTGCTGTATCTACACTCTAAAGAAGAGCGAGTAAAAAGAGTGTCTTTTGTCTCACAACAATAATAGTCATCTTTATTGCCTTCCATCATTGCGCTATCGCCCCGTGCTCGGTGCATTCTAGTCACGGTCGACATGCCCATTATCAGAGTTACATTGCATTCTCGTTAGGAAAGTGGCCAGCGCCGAGTTTTCAAGAAAGGAAGCACACGTAAGCCTGATGAAGAATATTGTTGTGAGAGAAAAAGACACTCTTTTTACTCGATATTTTTTAGAGTGTAAATATTATGCTTGATCTAAAGCATTTAGGTCTGTAGGGAGAGGTGTGGCCAGAAGCCTATTATGTTGGTTGGGCTCTCGTCCTCAATATGCTTAAAAAACTGATGAATGATCACTTGCTCTACCACCTTGTTTTCATTTTTTTTCTTTAAATTGTTTTTTGTTGGACTTTTCAACTCTTCTTTTAACTATACAGTGGAGATTCAGCACTTTCCACCAAAACAGCAGCAATTTCTCGGCCCGTATTACATGTTTTTACTGTTCATTTTATTGACCTCTAGTTCTGTGTACAAATACTTGGTCGCTTCTTCTACGCCCCTATTTTACTCTAGCCAGCAAATCTTTAAAATCTCTAGAAGTTCATCCCCTCTTTCCTCCCTGACCTTGCAGAAATGGTTGTAGTCTGCGTATTTTAACATCCTGGGAAGATATCTGCCTACCTACAACACTGTGCTAACGATAAGATGAACATTTTCTAATTATACTTCCCTGTTAGCCGAAAAAAATTCGCCTGTTAACCCCACGATTGTGAGGTCTAGAGTTAAATCTGTAGGAAAAAGTACGGTGTTTGGTTTTCTACATATTTCGTTTATACCTGCTCTGGCATGGACGTCCACAGACGTTGTCGTTCTTGCTGGTGTCTTCTTTTGTCGTGCTTGCTCGAACACGCGCAGCAGCTGCGGCACACCTTTTTCGTATTCTCCGAGACGCTGACAGCTTGCCATAGCCCCCCCCCTCTCTAGTGAGGTAGCCCATGCACGAAGAAGCGAACCCTTTGAGTAGGTTGTAGGCTCTGCTGCTGCGAAGCGTGTTCGTTTGGATTTTGCGGATGGCTTGTAGTCTTCGAGGACGGCGTCAGTGTCGCGGAAAGCCGGCTTTATGCGGTCCATGAAGACACTGTCTTCGCGTCCATTAAGCAATTGAACGAAGTGCTTCGGGCAACGCTTGACGACCTTCAAGGGTAGACCACGGCGGGGAGACTTTGGCATGATCTTGCACAATAAGCAAATGGTGGCAAATTATGTCACGCCTTTATTTGTAAGGAGCGTCTCATAATCCACGAAAAGGCCATGCCGTAGGTCTACCACAAGCTTCAATTGCTAAAAAAATACGCACCGATGATGGGCACACGCACGTCGGGGATTCAGAAGATCCACCGAAACGTGCGTCTCAGGCCGATGTCAAGCGTTACAGACCTCTGTCCATAGGTCCGTATTGTCGAACCGTTGACCGCGGTGACAAGCGGCGAGGTCTGGCGCCGCCGGCGCTCATCAGAGTTAGGAGGAACAACACACACTTAGGCGCCTGTGTCGATGAGGTAGCGGACTTTTGTGGCGCGGTCCGTGACGTGGAATAGGCGGCTGTGTGTCAGGCCGGAAACACTGCCTGCCGTCAGTGCGTGGCCCATACGTTTCCCGCAAACCAGCGTGGCTGTTTTCACTGACAAACTCTAGCTCCGTATCAGTGGTGGTACCAGAACTCTTGAAGGCAGACTTGGGAATCTTTCGCGAATTCGACGTTGTTGTCGTGGCGCGTTGCGGTGTTGGTCTACCTTGAGCGTGCTCAGTTGAGTGGCCAACTGATCCACCTTGCGCATGAGCTCCTCGTTAGCTCGAAGAAGGCGGTTCAAGTGGTCGTCGCGGATCGAAGCAGAGAGAGTAGATTCACGTGGTCTCTTAATCCTAGATATGGACGGCGCACTAATATTCATAGTCTTGTCGGCGATTCACGCAAGTGAGTTGAGGGTTTCTGTAGACGATAGGCTCAAAATCAGCCGCACCTGCTGTGGCAGTCGCTGTAAGACGAGTTCGCGTAAGATGGATGCGTGCAATTCAGCGGAGTGGTCCCCAATCAGGTGTCGCATCCGAAGCAGAAGCTCCCGAGGCGTTTGGTCACCTAGTTCTTCCGAAGTGAGTACCTGCTGCCGCCTACACTCTTCCGACTCAGTTGTCCGGTGCATGAGCTCACCTTTAAAAGTGTCGTAGGGGCTGTGAGTGGGTGAAAAACGCAGATTGTCTCTTACGATGACGATAACAGCAGGTGGTAAAGCACCGATGACGTAAGTATACCTCGCTGTTCCGACGTTATCTGGTGTCGTTGAAAGAGTGGCTCGACGCTTAGAAACCACAGTACAGAGTCCGCCTGCCAAAACTCTTGGAGCCTGAGGGTAGCGACGACGGGGTCAGGTACCGTGCGATTTAGCGTGGTGTCGCTGTTGGGTGTGGTGTCAAGAAGAAGAGTTGTTCGTGACGCTTGGTGCGTTGACGAAAGGACGAGTACGTGCGCGTTGCCGCTCGAAGTCCAGGCCACCACTTGCAGGAAAAGGGCTGCATTTGGTTTTATACATAATTTATTTATCCCTGCTCTGGCATGAACGTCCACAGACGCTGTTGTTCTTACTGGCGTCTTCGTCTCTCGTGCTCGCTCGAGCACGCGCAGCAGCTGCGGCACAACTTCTTCGCATTCTCCGAGACGCTGACAACTTGCCATAGATTCTCTGACACGGAATTATCAATACTCGTGGCAAAGTGGGAATTAGTAAGTAACTTAAGACCAAGGTCCGCAGCGACCGCCCAGAGAACTTTAAAAGAGTTGTCTGTTGGGTGAGTTAGTGCTTTGACATAGAAACCACCGTCATAGCGCAAGGAAACACGACACACAGGAAGACACAGACGAGAACAGATGCAAACTCCCAACTGCCAACAACCAACTAAGGTAGTAGTTTGAGCGTGTTCTCGCCTGTCTCTTTCTGTGTATCGTTTTTATTCGCGCCCTCACTGTGGTTTCTTATGCGTGCCAGAGGTTCTCGCCTTTTCCTGGATGCGTGTGTCAAACTTCACGTTTTATGTTGGCAAGAAACTTCCCGGCCACAAAAAAGGGAGGCCCTGGCCCTGCTTCGTATAAAAATCGTCTTCGCCAACAATAAAGGGAAACACTGGTGTCACTATATAGGATAACTGCGTACAATTAGAATGAATGCGCTAACTTTTAGCTCGCTACTCATACCTTCGCCAAAGAGGTATTCAGAATTGCACCTGCCCATCTTTCGGTCATCTATTCGATAAAATTGTGCCTAATAGAGACCAAGCTTCAAACCTCACTATACACCATCTGCTCCTTTTTTATGTACGATCTATATCCCAACAAAGAAACACTATTCACTATACCTCTTGTAATAAGATAATCAGCAGTCGTGAATCTTCCGATCTGAGGCACCGCTGTAGGTCAGCCCTCTTTTTGAGAGAAATCACAAACCTTTTATTACCATAGTCTAATTAAGTGCAAATACTGTTACTCGCTGTCAATATAGAAGTGATGAGCTGACTCGGCCAGGCTATATCACGGGGCTCCCGTGAAGAGGTTCGTGTACTTTTATCCAGTGCTTGGCACCCTTTTTACCTCTCAGTTTGCCTACCTCCTCTTCAAAGTTCATCATCCTTGTGCAAGAAAAGCTTCCGCTTCTGTCATTCACACCAGTCTACTTAATCTCTCTGAAATAATATGTGATCTGTATCCGAACGTCGAGGTCAGAATTCCAGACATTCTGAGTAATCACCTTTTTCTATGGTCACCTAGCATCAGATAGGTATCCGTGGGAGCTGAAGCTCTTATCAGCCCCCCTAAATTCTCGACTGACTCAACGAGTCACGATAAAAAGCAGCCTTCCCTATCCTACCTTTCTCGATTTCTACATTTCAGCCTTCAGCTATGTAACATGGAATCTAACAGTAGCCTTCTGCCATTCGATGTGACTAAGTTGTTCGACGCTAACAGTATCTTAATTAGCATCATATTTGCACAGTGCCAGACTACGAGTAGTTACAGCGTAACGACAGAAGAGACAAGTACAGAAAGAGAGCTGACTTCAACTGAACTTTATAAGCGGAAACGCTGCAAATATATACTCAGAACACATCATAGCCACACAATCGAGCAACCTATTGCATCGCAGCAAGACGAGAAATTATCGAGGCCAATAAATGCAAATGCTTTGTGATCAATTTTTCAGCATGCCTTCGCTTGCTCTGACTAAAAATGAAATCGAGTTTCTGGCTTTGACACAAGAGATTGTGAAATTGCGCTCAGGTGTGGCGTTGTAACCATATAATAGGATGATGATTGTCTTCTTTTAATGGAATAGGTTGCGCGATTGCGCGGTGATGTTCTGTCGCGAATATATATTTCCAGCATTTTCACTAGCAAAATTTCAGTTGACGTCAGTGCTGTTTGAGACCTTGTCTCTTCTTCTGTAATTACGTCCTAACTACTCGAAGTCTTGCGCTGTACAAATCTGCTGATTTGCAATCGCCAACTGGCCCGAGCAGTCTAATAAACCTAGTTAGCACTTTCCCTCTTTCCTCATCACCGCTGATCTTGATATCGCATAGCTCTTGGTCAACTCCTTGGATCATGATGCGAAAAAGAGGAGTCCTGCAGCTTGACATTGAAAGATGCGATACGGGCTTGTTGGTAGACATCTTCAGTAAGTTTCCTTGTAGCACACGTAAAAAATAGGAAGAAGGCACATATAGACAGACAGAGCGCTGAATTGTAGGCTGCCTGTTTTTACGTACGCTACAAAGTAACTTATTAGAGCGTCATCTCGCTTTGGAGTCCGATTTTCCTTTTCATCGGGATCGGCTGGCTTGTGAGTGAGATCGACTGCGCTGGGTAGCCCTCGAACTCCTGGCTCAACAGTACAGAGTTGCAAAGCCTTCCATCGGATAGCCTCGTAGAGAACCGTGATTGAAGCCTTTCTTCTGTCTCTTGTTTCTTCCATCACGGAAGATATCTGGCATTTAGAAGCGTTGCTTGCACATTTTGCTTACTGGATGTGTGCGCCTCAAAAACCTGCACGTTGGCTTGAATTCATCTTCTTGCAATGGGGTCTGCTGACCGCACCCTGTACATATTGCATCATCTGGCGTGGGGCATATGTCAACAAGGTGTGCGAACTTCCCACGAGAAAAGCAAATATCTGTCTGTCTTCCTAACAATGTACAGCGGAACATTCTCGCACCGCAATTAACATGATTTGGAACTTTGAGTTTGCCGGAAAAAATCACCACTAGGTTCGGGTTCTTCATTTATTTTCATTGAAGGGCGTTAGGATTGTGCGATGAAGAATAAGCGCCAAAAGTCTCAGCGGGTCGATGTCGAGGTCAGCCTAGCATATGACTCCCCTCGCACGTGTTGTCTGAGGCCACCGCATATTCGTCGACTTCGTACTTCAAACTGCCTATAACAACCCTGATTATTCTGTCATACTCCCTCGGGCTCACTTTCGAAGTGTTCACTACCGTAAAGTTCGGCTTGAAGCTGGGACAAACTACGTCCTGAGTAATTTCTACCTCTCCCAGACTCGCCACCTTGGCCAGGTCAAATGCAAAGTTCATTTGGCTAACAAGCCCCATGTCGAGGTCATTGCATGAATGGGCAATTGACCACAAATAGCCTTTTGGAAGTCGTGGCGCTCTTGACGTACTGATGGTTTGTTTTTTCTTGCGTTCGTTAGCCACTGACGAAGCTGTGACAGTGTCACCGGTTTGCACACTCAGAGCACTACCAGTCGATGGCATGGTTTTGACTTTCTCTCTATTAAGAGCAGTGGTCCAACCAAAAGATTCAAGCTCCTCAGGAGAAATCCTTTCTGTCTAGAGCAACTTTAATAGACGTAGGGCAAGTGGTTTTACGGCAGTGAAATGTGAAAGCGCACAATGCGATCCGCAGCTGTCGTGAATGCCCACGCTGAGTTGCGCAAGGCTTCAATCGGGAAATGCTCGACACTGGTTGAAAAGTACTCCTGAAGCTATTAAAAACTGCCACCTCAAAAATGCGTATTCACGTGCTCTATAGGACTAGACCTATTCAGTGATGATAAAATTTTGGAGATTTATGTCCCCAAAATCACTGCATAACATGCAAAAATGCAGGAGCAGATATGAGCACCTACGCACATCTCGGGGACCGCAGCACGTCCCTACAGGAGTTAAAAAACATTTCGTTACAACTACGACATCAGCAGTCCCATAGATGTTTGCGATGTGCCCTATCGATGATCCAATGTTATTGGACTAGTTGCCTCACACTGCATCTTGATGTTTCTTATCAGTGAGCGAGTTCTGCAGCCTCAATTTTTTTCAGCGTGTTTGCTTTAAAAGCGAAGCATTTCTTGCGAACTTTGGCGACTTTTGGTGATCTATTTAGTCTATCTATCTATCTATCTATCTATCTATCTACCCAACTATCTATCATTATTATCCGCCTACGACTTTTAACCTTCCTGGCCATTTCGATGGTGGTATCAACACCGAAATTGGTATAGCATAACATCACTATATGGACAGCATAAGTGACTAGTCACAAGAAAATCATATATGTATGCCATGAATGTCATGATTGACATTTCATGGTCTTGCTGCTCTAGCAGGGTCTCGCCCACATGGCATGTTGCAAAACTGGTATTGTATGACATACCTGCGTTGGGACCACAAGCGACAGAACGTAACGTAACATGAAATGTGACATACGTGTAATGGAAAAACAGGACTACTTACCACACATATGATGCGCTTCCGACTGTTTCGCTTGCTTCACTTCTTTGTGCGGATTGAGTTTCCTCTCCGGATTTGGAATGATTCTGGAATCATTCCACATTTTCGCAATCCCGGAATGGATTTGAGACAACGCTTGAAAGAATGGAATGGGAATGGAATTGAGCACCTTTCGCCCGGAATGGAATGCGAATGGAATTACATCTTTCCAAAAATAGAGCACGTTTTCGTCGTCTGCGTGCCGTTTTTCAAACTCCAAACATGAGTAAAGAGCCTCTAGTTTAACAATAAATGAGCCTTTTAAAATGGCTTTACTCAATACAAGCATGGCACAATAATAAGCAAAGCACCCTCTACTTCTGTCCTTATCTCTACTGTGTTGCTCTAAAATTTATCTCTATTATACAGCAGCAGCCTTCCGCTCCCCCTTGTCTCCATGCTATACTTTTTCTTCCTCGGTGGCACCCCAGCTACACACCCCAGCCACCTACCGTTTCCCCACCCTTCACTTCTTTGTGTTAGGTTTTAAAGTCGTCGGGGACTCTGATGCATATTAGAAAAATAACACGCTTCTCTTAGTTGTGATGCGTAATAACGCTGGCGCGATGCTTTTATTCACTGCAAATTTTCGTATTGACCTAAAACATCCGGGAACCACCATCTTGTGCGGTAAAATCGGTGGTGCCACCAATTTTTGACAATACAAAACAAGCCTCTTGCGTATTTCCTGTGTATGCTGTGACCACATTAATGGTCGGACAGAGCAAACGTTATAAATTTATTTGCATTCGCCTTGAAAGTATCTAAATGCTCAATCTCCCAAGCAAAACTCATCGCAATCACGTCTAG
>WOVY01007676.1:0-15308 GCA_013436015.1 Rhipicephalus annulatus | reverse complement strand
ATGAACAGCTGAAAGCAGCCTCGCAATTCCGGCGTCGGTGGTATAGTGGTTAGCATAGCTGCCTTCCAAGCAGTTGACCTGGGTTTGATTCCCGGCCGACGCACCTTTTCTATATTGCTTTTTTCTAAGTTGTGTTATATTGTGCAATATGCTGTTTATTATATTTCACGAAAGCCATTCGGCTGTTTGACGAAAACGCCCCACTATTTTAAAAAGTCAGTCTCTTGTTTCAGATTCTTCTGCAGCAAAATAACTTCTGAGGCTGATGTTGGGCTAACTTCTACTATTTCTTCACTACTGTTAGCGCCTTTACGTTCATTGACATTTCCGCTGCGTCACAGGTAACGAGTTGATTGTTGACTCAGAGACCTCGCTTACAATAATGATAGCAGTGATCACAAATTAATAGGCAGCCAAATTCAGACACGGCACGGAGCTCCAGCCAATTTTCTGTCACTCTCTGCCCATTGTTACAATGTACGTGTTCCGGATGAACAGCTGAAAGCAGCCTCGCAAATGCCGGCGTCGGTGGTATAGTGGTTAGCATAGCTGCCTTCCAAGCAGTTGACCTGGGTTTGAGTCTCGGCGGACGCATCTTTTGTTTGTTGCTTTTACTGAGTTGTGTTACATTGTGCAATACACTGTTTGCTATATTGCACCAAAGCCATTCCGCTGTTTGACGATAACGCCCTACAATTTAAAATGTCAGAGTTTCATGTTTCAGATTCTTCTGACACAATATAATTTCTGAGGCTCAAGTTGGGCTAATTTCTACTAATGCTTCACTACTGTTAGCGCCTTTACGATCATTGACATCTCCGCTGCGTCACGGGTAACGAGTCGATTGTTGACTGAGAGGCCGCGCTTACAATAATGATTGCAGTGATCACAATTTTATAGGCAGCGAAATTAAGACACGGCACGGAGCTCCAGCCAATTTTCTGTCATTCTCTGCCCATCGTTACAATGTACGTGTTCCGGATGAACAGCTGAAAGCAGCCTCGCAAAAGCCGCGTCGGTGGTATAGTGGTAAGCATAGCTGCCTTCCAAGCAGTTGACCCGGGTTCGATTCCCGGCCGACGCATCTTTTGTTTGTTGCTTTTGCTGAGTTGTGTTACATTGTGCAATACGCTGTTTGTTATATTGCACGAAAGCCATTCCGCTGTTTGACGAATACGCCCGACTTTTTAAAATGTCAGAGTTTCATGTTTCAGATTCTTCTGACACAATATAACTTCTGAGGCTCAAGTTGGGCTAACTTCTACTAATGCCTCACCACTGTTACTGCCTTTATGATTATTGACATCTCCGCTGCGTCACAGGTAACGAGTCGATTGTTGACTCAGAGGCCGCGCTTACAATAATGATAGAAGAGATCACAATTTATTAGTCAGCCAAATTCAAACACGGCACGGAGCGCCAGCCAATTTTCTGTCCCTCTCTGCCCACACTTACAATGCACGAGTTCCGGATGAACAGCTGAAAGCAGCCTCGCAAACGCGGGCGTCGGTGGTATAGTGGTTAGCATAGCTGCCTTCCAAGCAGTTGACCTGGGTTTGATTCCCGGCCGACGCACCTTTTCTATATTGCTTTTTTCTAAGTTGTGTTATATTGTGCAATATGCTGTTTATTATATTTCACGAAATCCATTCGGCTGTTTGACGAAAACGCCCGACTATTTTAAAAAGTCAAAGTTTCTTGTTTCAGATTCTTCTGACACAATATAACTTCTGAGGCTCAAGTTGGGCTAACTTCTACTGATGCTTCACCACTGTTACTGCCTTTATGATTATTGACATCTCCGCTGCGTCACAGGTAACGAGTCGATTGTTGACTCAGAGGCCACGCTTACAATAATGATAGCAGAGATCACAATTTTTTAGTCAGCCGAATTCAGACACGGCACGGAGTGCCAGCCAATTTTCTGTCCCTCTTTGCCCATCGTTACAATGCACGAGTTCCGGATGAACAGCTGAAAGCAGCCTCGCAAATGCCGGCGTCGGTGGTATAGTGGTTAGCATAGCTGCCTTTCACGCAGTTGACCCGGGTTCGATTCTCGGCGGACGCATCTTTTGTTTGTTGCTTTTGCTGAGTTGTGTTACATTGTGCAATACACTGTTTGCTATATTGCACGAAAGCCATTCCGCTGTTTGACGAAAACGCCCTACAATTTTAAAAAGTCAGAGTTTCATGTTTCAGATTATTCTGACACAATATAATTTCTGAGGCTCAAGTTGGGCTAATTTTTACTAAAGCTTCACTACTGTTAGCGCCTTTACGATCACTGATATCTCCGCTGCGTCACGGGTAACGAGTCGATTGTTGACTCAGAGGCCGCGCTTACAATATTGATAGCAGTGATCACAATTTTATAGGCAGCGAAATTAAGACACGGCACGGAGCTCCAGCCAATTTTCTGTCATTCTCTGCCCGTCGTTACAATGTACGTGTTCCGGATGAACAGCTGAAAGCAGCCTCGCAAAAGCCGGCGTCGGTGGTATAGTGGTAAGCATAGCTGCCTTCCAAGCAGTTGACCCGGGTTCGATTCTCGGCCGACGCATCTTTTGTTTGTTGCTTTTGCTGAGTTGTGTTACATTGTGCAATACGCTGTTTGTTATATTGCACGAAAGCCATTCCGCTGTTTGACGAAAACGCCGAACTATTTTAAAAAGTCAAAGTTTCATGTTTCACATCCTTCTGACACAATATAACTTCTGAGGCTCAAGTTGGGCTTACTTATACTAGTGCTTCACCGCTGTTACCGCCTTTACGATCATTGATATCTCCGCTGCGTCACAGGTAACGAGTCGATTGTTGCCTCAGAGGCCGCTCTTACAATAATGTTAGCAGAGATCACAATTTTTTAGTCAGCCAAATGCAGACACGGCACGGAGCGCCAGCCATATTTCTGTCATTCTCTGCCCATCGTTACAATGTACGTGTTCCGGATGAACAGCTGAAAGCAGCCTCGCAAATGCCGGCGTCGGTGGTATAGTGGTAAGCATAGCTGCCTTCCAAGCAGTGTAGCCGGGTTCGATTCCCGGCCGACGCAACTTTTGTTTGTTGCTTTTGCTGAGTTGTTTTACATTGTGCAATACGCTGTTTGTTATATTGCACGAAAGCAATTCCGCTGTTTGACGAAAACGCCCAACTATTTTAAAAAGTCAAAGTTTCTTGTTTCAGATTCTTCTGACACAATATAACTTCTGAGGCTCAAGTTGGGGTAACTTCTATTAATGATTCACCATTGTTACCTCCTTTACGATCACTGACATCTTCTCTGCGTCACAGGTAACGAGTCGATTGTTGATTCAGAGGCCACGCTTACAATAATGATAGCAGTGATCACAATTTTTTAGTCAGCCAAATTCTGACACGGCACGGAGCCCCAGCCAATTTTCTGTCCCTCTCTGCCCATTGTTACAATGCACGAGTTCCGGATGAACAGCTTTAAACAGCCTCGCAAATGCCGGCGTCGGTGGTATAGTGGTTAGCATAGCTGCCTTCTAAGCAGCTGACCCGGGTTCGATTCCCGGCCGACGCATCTTTTGTTTGTTGCTTTTGCTGAGTTGTGTTACATTGTGCAATACGCTGTTTGTTATATTGCACGAAAGCCAATCCGCTGTTTGACGAAAACGCCCGAATTTTTTAAAAAGTCAGAGTTTCATGTTTCAGAGTCTTCCAACACAATATAACCTCTGACGCTCAAGTTGGGCTAACTTCTACTAATGCTTCACCACTGTTACTGCCTTTATGATTATTGACATCTCCGCTGCGTCACAGGTAACGAGTCGATTGTTGACTCAGAGGCCGCGCTTACAATAATGATAGCAGTGATCACAATTTTATATGCAGCGAAATTCTGACACGGCCCGGAGCCCCAGCCAATTTTCTGTCCCTCTCTGCCCATCGTTACAATGTACGTGTTCCGGATGAACAGCTGAAAGCAGCCTCGCAAATGCCGGCGTCGGTGGTATAGTGGTTAGCATAGCTGCCTTCCAAGCAGTTGACCCGGGTTTGAATCCCGGCCGACGCATCTTTTGTTTGTTGCTTTTGCTGAGTTGTGTTACATTGTGCAATACGCTGTTTGTTATATTGCACGAAAGCAATTCCGCTGTTTGACGAAAACGCCCGACTTTAATAAAAATTAAAGTTTCTTGTTTCAGATTCTTCTGCAGCAAAATAACTTCTGAGGCTGATGTTGGGCTACCTTTTACTAATGCTTCACCGATGTTACCGCCTTTACGATCATTGATATCTCCGCTGCGTCACAGGTAACGAGTCGATTGTTGCCTCAGAGGCCGCTCTTACAATAATGTTAGCAGAGATCACAATTTTTTAGTCAGCCAAATGCAGACACGGCACGGAGCGCCAGCCATATTTCTGTCATTCTCTGCCCATCGTTACAATGTACGTGTTTCGGATGAACAGCTGAAAGCAGCCTCGCAAATGCCGGCGTCGGTGGTATAGTGGTAAGCATAGCTGCCTTCCAAGCAGTTGAGCCGGGTTCGATTCCCGGCCGACGCAACTTTTGTTTGTTGCTTTTGCTGAGTTGTTTTACATTGTGCAATACGCTGTTTGTTATATTGCGCGAAAGCAATTCCGCTGTTTGACGAAAACGCCCAACTATTTTAAAAAGTCTAAGTTTCTTGTTTCAGATTCTTCTGACACAATATAACTTCTGAGGCTCAAGTTGGGGTAACTTCTATTAATGATTCACCACTGTTACCTCCTTTACGATCACTGACATCTTCTCTGCGTCACAGGTAACGAGTCGATTGTTGATTCAGAGGCCACGCTTACAATAATGATAGCAGTGATCACAATTTTTTAGTCAGCCAAATTCTGACACGGCACGGAGCCCCAGCCAATTTTCTGTCCCTCTCTGCCCATCGTTACAATGCACGAGTTCCGGATGAACAGCTTTAAACAGCCTTGCAAATGCCGGCGTCGGTGGTATAGTGGTTAGCATAGCTGCCTTCTAAGCAGCTGACCCGGGTTCGATTCCCGGCCGACGCATCTTTTGTTTGTTGCTTTTGCTGAGTTGTGTTACATTGTGCAATACGCTGTTTGTTATATTGCACGAAAGCCATTCCGCTGTTTGACGAAAACGCCCGAATTTTTTAAAAAGTCAGAGTTTCATGTTTCAGGGTCTTCCAACACAATATAACCTCTGACGCTCAAGTTGGGCTAACTTCTACTAATGCTTCACCACTGTTACTGCCTTTATGATTATTGACATCTCCGCTGCGTCACAGGTAACGAGTCGATTGTTGACTCAGAGGCCGCGCTTACAATAATGATAGCAGTGATCACAATTTTATATGCAGCGAAATTCTGACACGGCCCGGAGCCCCAGCCAATTTTCTGTCCCTCTCTGCCCATCGTTACAATGCACGAGTTCCGGATGAACAGCTTAAAACAGCCTCGCAAATGCCGGCGTCGTGGTATAGTGGTTAGCATAGCTGGCTTCTAAGCAGTTGACCCGGGTTCGATTCCCGGCCAACGCATCTTTTGTTTGTTGCTTTTGCTGAGTTGTGTTACATTGTGCAATACGCTGTTTGTTATATTTCACGAAAGCCATTCGGCTGTTTGACGAAAACGCCCGACTATTTTAAAAAGTCAAAGTTTCTTGTTTCAGATTCTTCTGCAGCAAAATAACTTCTGAGGCTGATGGATGACTAACTTCTATTAGTGCTTCACCACTGTTACCTCCTTTACGATCATTGACATCTGCGCTGCGTCACAGGTAACGAGTCGATTTTTGATTCAGAGGCCGCGCTTACAATAAGGATAGCAGTGATCACAATTTTTTAGTCAGCCAAATTCTGACACGGCAAGGAGCCCCAGCCAATTTTCTGTCCCTCTCTGCCCATCGTTACAATGCACGAGTTCCGGATGAACAGCTCAAAACAGCCTCGCAAATGCCGGCGTCGGTGGTATAGTGGTTAGCATAGCTGCCTTCCAAGCAGTTGACCCGGTTCGATTCCCGTTTGACGCATCCTTTGTTTGTTGCTTTTGCTGAGTTGTGTTACATTGTGCAATACGCTGTTTGTTATATTGCACGAAAGCAATTCCGCTGTTTGACGAAAACGCCCGACTTTTTTAAAAAGTCAGAGTTTCATGTTTCAGATTCTTCTGACACAATATAACTTCTGAGGCTCAAATTGGGCTAACTTCTACTAATGCCTCACCACTGTTACTGCCTTTATGATTATTGACATCTCCGCTGCGTCACAGGTAACGAGTCGATTGTTGATTCAGAGGCCGCGCTTACAATAATGATAGCAGTGATCACAATTTTATATGCAGCGAAATTCTGACACGGCACGGAGCGCCAGCCAATTTTCTGTCCCTCTCTGCCCAACCTTACAATGCACGAGTTCCGGATGAACAGTGAAAGCAGCCTCGCAAATGCGGGCGTCGGTGGTATAGTGGTTAGCATAGCTCCCTTCCAAGCAGTTGACCTGGGTTTGATTCCCGGCCGACGCACCTTTTCTATATTGCTTTTTTCTAAGTTGTGTTATATTGTGCAATATGCTGTTTATTATATTTCACGAAAGCCATTCGGCTGTTTGAAGAAAACGCCCGACTATTTTAAAAAGTCAAAGTTTCTTGGTTCAGATTCTTCTGCAGCAAAATAACTTCTGAGGCTGATGTTGGGCTAACTTCTACTATTTCTTCACTACTGTTACTGCCTTTATGATTATTGACATCTCCGCTGCGTCACAGGTAACGAGTCGATTGTTGACTCAGAGGCCTCGCTTACAATAATGATAGCAGTGATCACAATTTAATAGGCAGCCAAATTCAGACACGGCACGGAGCTCCAGCTGTAGTGGAGCATACGCACTAACGTGTATGCGCCTTCCAAAGAGAAGGAAAAACCCCGTGCTCTGATTGCACGAGAACCTGGGCCGCCTTTTGCCAGACTTGTCGTACGGCCACTTTTCGTTGCGACATCGTTGCGACTTCTCCGGTTCAATAAACGTCATCACATTTGGTGGAGGCTGCTGAGATCCCCAAGCAGACCTGGAGCTCCGCTCTCGCAAGTTGCCCGAGAGACCACTGCAAAACATGACTGACGCAGTCGCCAACCAGCCCGTCCCAGCCCAGCCAGCACCATCGGCTGCCCCGGCTACCTGCCCCGGCGCTACTCGCCAACGGGACCCACCAATCTTCAGCGGCAGTGGCGAGCAAGACGTCGAGGACTGGCTCTCCTTGTACGAACGCGTAAGCGCCAGTAACAAGTGGGACAACGACTCTAAGCTCGCCTACGTTATATTTTACTTGGCAGATGTAGCTAAACTTTGGTTTACGAACCGCGAAACCGCCATCGCCAACTGGTCTTCCTTTAAGACACTCGTCACTGAAGCGTTCGGCCGACCAGAGGTCCGCAAGCTCCGCGCTGACCAGCGCCTGCGCCACCGAGCCCAGCAGCCTGGCGAGACGTTTACTAGTTACATAGAGGACGTGCTCGACCTCTGCAAGCGTGTGAATCCATCTATGCCCGAAGAAGAAAAAATTCGGCAGATTCTCAAGGGCATCGAGGATGGCGCATTCCAGATGTTGCTAGCGAAAAGCCCGAACACGGCGGCAATCCTCGTAAGCCTCTGCCAGAGCTTTGATGAATTGCGCCGTCAGCGTTCCATCGCCAGACAGAGTGTCCTACCGCCGGAATCGATCTCGGCAGTCACACTCACAAATGCCAACGTTTGCAAAGAAAGTCTATCCAACCAGATCAAAGACTTCATCAGGGAGGAAGTCGCCCGACAGCTCTCCCTGCTGCCGCATAGCGACGCGCCCACCGCAAGCCTGCCTACGACACTGCAGCAGGCCATACGCACGGAAATTTGTGATGTCCTCCCTACAGTGCAGGCCCCTTACCCGTGCACTTCAGTAGCGCCTAATCTCCCAGCTGTCGGCTACGCACCACCTGCACCACCTTCACCTCTCAGCTACGCAGCTGTGGTCGCGCGGCCCCCACCGCATCCAGTCGCCTTATCAGCTCCACCTCCTCCGGCATCGCCTCCAGTTTACAGGCCCTCACCTCGCTTTTTCCATCGATATAATGAGTGGCGCACTCAAGACAATCGTCCCATCTGCTTCGCCTGTGGCATCGCTGGCCACATTGCACGCTTCTGCCGCCGTCGCCCCACACCTGCAAACGCATACTTCGGAACTCCTACCTACGCGCCGCAGCAGGCCACCGCATCTGCATATGAACAGAGGCACTCAGACTCGGATCGCCGCCCATCGACTGCTCGTTTCCCATCCCCTCGTCGCCGGTCGCCATCGCCTATGCGTCGCCGACCACCTCCTGAGGAGGGAAACTAATCAGTGCAGTTCCGGAGGCAAGAACTGCAACTTGTGCGCAATTCCCAAGGCCTCCGTTATCGCCGAAAAATGTTGTTGATGTCGATGTTGAGGGAGTCGCCACATTAGCGTTAATTGATACTGGGGCCGCCGTTTCTGTGATGGACGTCAAATTTTGTCGGAAACTGAAGAAAGTGACCACATCTCTCTGTGGCATGGTGCTGTCCACGGCTAGCGCGCAACGCATTCATCCCTCGGCTCTGTGTACGGCGCGCGTCGTCATCCAAGATGTTTTGTACGTCGTACAGTTTTTTGTTCTGCCATCTTGCTCTCATGACCTTATCCTCGGTTGGGATTTCTTATCAGGTCATGAAGCTATCATCGATTGTTCCCGTGCCGAAGTGTCCCTTGTGCCAACATATGAATTTCCACCACCCGACCGGTCTCCTCGGCTCTGCAAACTCATCGCTGACGACGACATCACCTTGCCCCCGGAAGCTTCGGTCCCTGTAAGCCTTTCATGTGTGGCGCAACCTGACGCCACGGTGGTCTTTACGCCATCTCCTGTTTTTACTGAACGCAAGGGCATCGTTCTCCCATTTGCCGTTCTTACAATTGCATCTGGTTTAACCGTAATGCTGGTTACCAACCACTGCAACTACCCCATCAGCTTACTTCGTGGTGAAACGTTGGGATATGTGCAACCTGTCGACCATATCGATGATATTATTCCTCCCGACGAAACGCCATGTCACATTGCCGCAATAACTCATGCGTCTGAGCCATCAAGTTTGTCAGCCTTCGACAATGCTATTGACGCAGACCTTCCCCTCTCGCATCGCCGCCAACTTGTTGCTCTCCTTAACAAGTTTCGCTCTTCTTTCGACTTTCAAGAACCTGCTTTGGGCCGCACCACGACTATCACTCATACTATTGACACCGGCTCACATTTGCCTCTGCGACAGCGTCCTTACCGCGTTTCCGCCGAAGAGCGCCGCGTCATTACGGAGCAAGTAGACGACATGCTTAAACATGGAGTGATACAGCCTTCTCAAAGCGCTTGGTCATCACCTGTCGTTCTGGTCAAGAAAAAAGATGGCACCGTTCGATTTTGCGTGGACTATCGCCGCTTAAACAAGATTACGAAGAAAGATGTCTACCCGCTACCACGAATAGACGATGCTCTTGACTGTTTACAAGGCGCCGAGTACTTTACATCCTTGGATCTGCGTTCTGGGTATTGGCAGGTGCCAATGGCTGAATGTGATCGCCCTAAAACAGCCTTTGTAACGCCAGATGGTCTATATGAGTTCAAAGTGATGCCATTTGGACTCTGCAACGCACCTGCCACATTTTAGCGCATGATCGATACCATCTTGCGTGCCCATAAGTGGAAAACTTGCTTGTGTTACCTGGACGACATCGTAGTCTTTTCGTCTGATTTCCCGACACATCTTGTTCGCCTCCACGAGATTCTGACGTGTCTAACTTCTGCGGGCCTACAACTTAACTCCAAAAAGTGCCACTTCGCAGCACGCACACTAACCATCTTGGGACATGTCATCACAAGAGATGGTGTTCTTCCGGATCCCGATAAGCTTCAGGCTGTCGCTGACTTCCCGTTGCCCACATCACTGAAAGCTCTAAGAAGTTTCGTCGGTCTCTGCTCGTACTTTCGTCGCTTTGTGCCCAACTTCGCGTCCATCATCGCACCTCTAACAAGTCTGCTCTCCAACAGCAAAGGTATATCTGCATGGTCACCTGCATGTGACGACGCATTTCGCCAGCTGCGCCGCCTGCTGACCTCACCACCCATTCTTCGTCACTACGACCCCGCTGCTGCCACAGAAATTCACACCGATGCAAGTGGCATCGGTCTTGGTGCAGTGTTGGCACAACGGAAAGGCACCCGACCCGAATACGTAGTCGCCTATGCAAGTCGCGCTCTCAAGAAGGCTGAGTTGAATTACTCCGTGACAGAGAAGGAGTGTTTGGCCATAATCTGGGCCTTGACGAAGTTTCGCCCGTACCTTTACGGCCGCCCTTTCGACGTGGTCACAGACCACCACGCTCTATGTTGGCTGTCCACATTGAAAGACCCGTCCGGACGCCTGGGACGTTGGGCACTTCGATTGCAAGAATACGACATCCGTGTAGTATATCGTTCCGGTCGCAAGCATGCAGATGCCGATGCACTTTCGCGATCACCTTTGACCCCAGATGTGGCTTCTCTGTCACCACTTTTTACCACCTTGTCACCAATAGACACCACTGACATGCTTTCGGAGCAGCGTAAAGATCCATACCTTGCATTGTTACTCGACTACCTTACCGATCCGTCTGCTGTCCCTTCCACGAGAGCGCTACGCCGACAAGCAGCCCACTTTTCCGTGCGAGACAGCATTCTGTACCGCCGCAACTACATGCCTGGTGGTCGGAAGTGGCTCCTTGCTGTCCCAACTCATATGCGCTCTGACATCTGCATGAATTTCCATGCAGACCCTCAAAGTGCTCACGCAGGTGTCCTGAAAACCTACGAAAGGCTGCGCCAACGATATTACTGGCGAGGAATGTATCGCTTTGTGCAGAAATACGTTCCGTCTTGCACCACTTGCCAACAGAACAAGACACCTCCGCGGCACCTTACTGGCATGTTACAGCCGCTCCCATGCCCGGCTCGCCCATTCGACCGCGTGGGTATTGATCTCTATGGCCCCCTCCCATATAGTCGCTCTGGAAACCGGTGGATTATTGTCGCCGTCGATCATCTGACACGCTACGCTGAGACTGCAGCTCTACCAGCAGCGACCGCCCACGAAGTTGCACTCTTCATTCTCCGCAGCTTCATTCTCCGCCATGGGGCTCCACGGGAATTACTCAGTGATAGGGGTCGAGTGTTCCTGTCGGAGGTCATCCAAGCTATTCTCGCTGAATGCAACATCATCCACCGGAAATCTACCGCATACCATCCACAGACGAATGGTCTCACTGAACGGTTCAACCGCACACTTGGCGACATGCTGAGGATGTACACCTCCTCCGACCACACTAACTGGGACGCTGTCTTGCCTTTTGTTACCTTCGCTTACAACACCGCGACGCAAGCGACTACCGGTTTTTCCCCGTTCTTTCTGTTGTACGGCCGCGAACCATCCCACCCACTCGACACCATACTCCCGTACCGCCCTGATGTATCGGAGTGCTCCCCGCTTTCGGAAGTCACCAGATACGCTGAAGACTGCCGTCAGTTGGCTCGGTCTATGACAAGTGAGGCTCAAGGTCTACAAAAAACCCGGCATGATGACGCTCATCACATAGCGCCTACGTTTCGTACTGGCTCCCTCGTGTGGCTTTGGGTGCCCCCGCACGTTCCTGGCCTGTCTTCCAAACTTCTGGCCCGGTACCATGGTCCATACCGTGTCATTGACGCAACCTCACCAGTGAATTACATCGTCGAGCCCCTAA
The DNA here is from genome assembly GCA_013436015.1 of Rhipicephalus annulatus. Taxonomy (NCBI): domain Eukaryota; kingdom Metazoa; phylum Arthropoda; class Arachnida; order Ixodida; family Ixodidae; genus Rhipicephalus; species Rhipicephalus annulatus. The sequence continues at coordinate 3,527 of WOVY01007676.1, read as the reverse complement.
CACAATCGCCCGATTTGCGCCGTCGAGGACGCGAGACCGTACACGTCGACCGTCTCAAGCCCTACTACGACCCCCTCATTGTGCCTACTCCGTGAGTCGCCAGGATGGCTACTCTTCAACCCGGGGGGTATTGTAGTGGAGCATACGCACTAACGTGTATGCGCCTTCCAAAGAGAAGGAAAAACCCCGTGCTTTGATTGCACGAGAACCTGGGCCGCCTTTTGCCAGACTTGTCGTACGGCCACTTTTCGTAGCGACATCGTTGCGACTTCTCCGGTTCAATAAACGTCATCACACAGCCAATTTTCTATCACTCTCTGCCCATCGTTACAACGTACGTGTTCCGGATGAACAGCTGAAAGCAGCCTCGCAAATGCCGGCGTCGGTGGTATAGTGGTTAGCATAGCTGCCTTCCAAGCAGTTGACCTGGGTTTGATTCCCGGCCGACGCATCTTTTGTTTATTGCTTTTGCTGAGTTGTGTTACATTGTGCAATACGCTGTTTGTTATATTGCACGAAAGCCATTCCGCTGTTTGACCAAAACGCCCAACTATTTTAAAAAGTCAGAGTTCATGTTTCAGATTCTTCTGACACAATATAACTTCTGAGGCTCAAGTTGGGCTCATTTCTACTAATGCTTCACCACTGTTAGCGGCTTTACGATCATTGACATCTCCGCTGCGTCACAGGTAACGGGTCGATTGTTGACTCAGAGGCCGCGCTTACAATAATGATAGCATTGATCACTATTTTATAGGCAGCGAAATTAAGACACGGCACGGAGCTCCAGCCAGTTTTCTGTCACTCTCTGCCCATCGTTACAATGTACGTGTTCCGGATGAACAGCTGAAAGCAGCCTCGCAAATGCCGGCGTCGGTGGTAGAGTGGTTAGCATAGCTGCCTTCCAAGCAGTTGACCTGGGTTTGATTCCCGGCCGACGCACCTTTTCTATATCGCTTTTTTCTAAGTTGTGTTATATTGTGCAATATGCTGTTTATTATATTTCACGAAAGCCATTCGGCTGTTTGAGGAAAACGCCCGACTATTTTAAAAAGTCAAAGTTTCTTGTTTCAGATTCTTCTGCAGCAAAATAACTTCTGAGGCTGATGTTGGGCTAACTTCTACTATTTCTTCACTACTGTTAGCGCGTTTACGTTCATTGACACTTCCGCTGCGTCACAGGTAACGAGTCGATTGTTGACTCAGAGGCCTCGCTTACAATAATGATGGCAGTGATCACAATTTAATAGGTAGCCAAATTCAGACACGGCACGGAGCTCCAGCCAATTTTCTGTCACTCTCTGCCCATTGTTACAATGTACGTGTTCCGGATGAACAGCTGAAAGCAGCCTCGCAAATGCCGGCGTCGGTGGTATAGTGGTTAGCATAGCTGCCTTCCAAGCAGTTGACCTGGGTTTGATTCCCGGCCGACGCACCTTTTCTATATTGCTTTTTTCTAAGTTGTGTTATATTGTGCAATATGCTGTTTATTATATTTCACGAAAGTCATTCGGCTGTTTGACGAAAACGCCCAACTATTTTAAAAATTAAAGTTTCTTGTTTCAGATTCTTCTGCAGCAAAATAACTTCTGAGGCTGATGGATGGCTAACTTCTATTAGTGCTTCACCACTGTTACCTCCTTTACGATCATTGACATCTGCGCTGCGTCACAGGTAACGAGTCGATTGTTGATTCAGAGGCCGCACTTACAATAATGATAGCAGTGATCACAATTTTTTAGTCAGCCAAATTCTGACACGGCACGGAGCGCCAGCCAATTTTCTGTCCCTCTCTGCCCAACCTTACAATGCACGAGTTCCGGATGAACAGCTGAAAGCAGCCTCGCAAATGCGGGCGTCGGTGGTATAGTGGTTAGCATAGCTGCCTTCCAAGCAGTTGACCTGGGTTTGATTCCCGGCCGACGCACCTTTTCTATATTGGTTTTTTCTAAATTGTGTTATATTGTGCAATATGCTGTTTATTATATTTCACGAAAGCCATTCGGCTGTTTGACGAAAACGCCCGACTATTTTCAAAAGTCAAAGTTTCTTGTTTCAGATTCTTCTGCAGCAAAATAACTTCTGTGGCTGATGTTGGGCTAACTTCTACTATTTCTTCACTACTGTTAGCGCGTTTACGTTCATTGACACTTCCGCTGCGTCACAGGTAACGAGTCGATTGTTGACTCAGAGGCCTCACTTACAATAATGATGGCAGTGATCACAATTTAATAGGTAGCCAAATTCAGACACGGCACGGAGCTCCAGCCAATTTTCTGTCACTCTCTGCCCATTGTTACAATGTACGTGTTCCGGATGAACAGCTGAAAGCAGCCTCACAAATGCCGGCGTCGGTGGTATAGTGGTTAGCATAGCTGCCTTCCAAGCAGTTGACCAGGTTTTGATTCCCGGCCGACGCACCTTTTCTATATTGCTTTTTTCTAAGTTGTGTTATATTGTGCAATATGCTGTTTATTATATTTCACGAAAGCCATTCAGCTGTTTGACGAAAACGCCCAAGTATTTTAAAAAGTCAAAGTTTCTTGTTTCAGATTCTTCTGCAGCAAAATAACTTCTGAGGCTGATGGATGGCTAACTTCTATTAGTGCTTCACCACTGTTACCTCCTTTACGATCATTGACATCTGCGCTGCGTCACAGGTAACGAGTCGATTGTTGATTCAGAGGCCGCGCTTACAATAATGATAGCAGTGATCACAATTTTTTAGTCAGCCAAATTCTGACACGGCACGGAGCGCCAGCCAATTTTCTGTCCCTCTCTGCCCATCGTTACAATGCACGAGTTCCGGATGAACAGCTGAAAACAGCCTCGCAAATGCCGGCGTCGGTGGTATAGTGGTTAGCATAGCTGCCTTCCAAGCAGTTGACCCTGGTTCGATTCCCAGCCGACGCATCTTTTGTTTGTTGCTTTTGCTTAGTTGTGTTACATTGTGCAATACGCTGTTTGCTATATTGCACGAAAGCAATTCCGCTGTTTGATGAAAACGCCCGACTTTATTAAAAAGTCAGAGTTTCATGTTTCAGATTCTTCTGACACAATATAACTTCTGAGGCTCAAGTTGGGCTAACTTCTACTAATGCTTCACCACTGTTACTGCCTTTATGATTATTGACATCTCCGCTGCGTCACAGGTAACGAGTCGATTGTTGACTCAGAGGCCGCGCTTACAATAATGATAGCAGAGATCACAATTTTTTAGTCAGCCGAATTCAGACACGGCACGGAGCGCCAGCCAATTTTCTGTCCCTCTCTGCCCATCGTTACAATGCACGAGTTCCGGATGAACAGCTGAAAGCAGCCTCGCAAATGCGGGCGTCGGTGGTATAGTGGTTAGCATAGCTGCCTTCCAAGCAGTTGACCAGGGTTTTGATCTTGGCCAACGCATCTTTATTTGTTGCTTTTGCTGAGTTGTGTTACATTGTGCAATACGCTGTTTGTTATATTGCACGAAAGTCATTCCGCTGTTTGACGAAAACGCCCAACTATTTTAAAAAGTCAAAGTTTCT
>WOVY01007675.1:0-39854 GCA_013436015.1 Rhipicephalus annulatus | reverse complement strand
GTCACGTATTTGTGCCTCGATACGAACAAGGTAGTCAGTGGTGGACCGAGCCTCTCGAAACCCACACTGGTATGGGTCAATTAGGGCCATTAATATCAAGGAAGTGCGTCACGCGCCAGTTAATCATTTTTTCGAAGGACCTCGCAAAGACAGCTGGTTAATGCTACTGGCCTGTAGCTGGAGACTGAGGCCGGGTCCTTGCCTTGTTTTAGAATTGGCATTACGATAGGTTCCTTCCAGGCTGAGGGTAGCTCGCCGGAAGACCATATCGCATTATACTGAGAGAGGAGGGCTTTCTGGGTGTCAGTGGGTAGGTGTTTTAACATTTCATATGCCACACGGTCCGGGCCTGGGGTATATTTATTGCAGGAGGTATGTAAGGCTTGTACTGCAGCCAAACAGAAAGGTTCGTTGTATGCCTCATGTGTTCTGGGCTTGCGCTCTAATCTCTGTTTTTCTATTGCGGTTTTGTATCGTCGGAACCCTTCACTATAGTGTGTTGAGCTGGAGACCTGTTCAAAGTGCGCTCCGAGAGTGTCAGCCTGGTCTTACAAACTCTCCCCTTGTGCGTTCACTAGAGGAAGTGAATATGCTTTTCGTCCTGCCAAGTTACCAACCTTGCTCAAGACTCTCACCTTATCAGTGAAAGAATGAATGCCTGATGAAAATTTGTGCCAACTTTCCCTTCTCACCTGTCCGTGCGTCCACCTGTCTTGCGATTTGACGTTCTTAAAGTTTACAAGATTCTCGGCAGTCGGCGATTCTCTAAGCAACTTCATGCCTTATTTTGTTTTCTTCACGCATCACGGCACTTATTATTCCACCATGAGCCTCGTTGTTTTTATGACGGACCACATGTTTGGGAATACATTTCGTTGCTGCATCAACCAAGAAAGCTGTAAAGTAGCACACAGCATCCTCTATGCTTAACGCCGTCATGTCAGTCCAAGTTAAAACATTCATTTTTTGAAACTTTTCCCAATCAGCTTTGTGAGTGAGCCTTTTTGAAACCTGGGCAAGACATGTATTTGTTGCTGATGTGCTGATAACGATAGAAGAATGGTCACTTCCATGTGGATCATTAATGACTTCCCATTTACCTAGAGGCAGGAGTGATGGGGATGTTATACTGAGGTCTATTGCTGAGTACGTATTGTTGGCGATGTTGTAATATGTTGCCCATTTCCAATTCAGGAGGCATGTGCCGGAAGAAAAAAGGAACTTGTCAATTAGGCGACCTCGCGCATTCGGAGCGAGAGTCACCTCAGAGGCTACCATGTGCATTAAATTACCCTAGTAAGAGGTAGGGTTCTGGAAGTTCGTCTATGGGGGATTGGAATTCATGCTTTTCAAGACGGTGTTGTGGAGGTATGTAGTGAGAGCAGATGGTGACGAGGTTATTCAAAAGAGCTGCTCGAACAGCCACTGCCTCAAAGGATGTTTGTAGTGGTAGGTGTGTGCATGCAATCCCTTGATTGACTATAATGGCAACACCACCGGATGACACATTGGCATCATTCCGGTCCTTCCGAAAATATCGTAATGATGTAAAAAGTTGGTGTGTTTAGGTTTAAGTGTGTCTCTTGTACGCACAGCACCTTAGGTGTATGTTTGTGTAAACGTTCCTGGATATCGTCGAGGTTTCTCAGCAGTCCTCTGAAGTTGCACTGAAGTATTTGTGTAAATTACTTTTGTATGGTGCTGTGTGTACAAAAGTGTTGCTTTAGGTTACAGGACTATTTAGGGGCTCTGTAATTCGGGTTTTTTTCTTTCATGGCGCGCTCCAGAGAGTTGCGCCTATCCTTCGGCGTCTGATGCGCCGGAGGAGTCGTGCTTGTATCCATCACCTCTTGTGAGGCCTACTCAGCAGGCACGTTGACAGAATTTTCGGACCTAACTGGGGTTGCAGTGGTCTGAGGTTCAGCAGATACGGTGGTCTGGCGGCGCTGTTTGTCAGGTGGCGGAGCAGTACAGGCTGCTCCAGCCGGGGGCACTAGTGGCACGACCGCGGCCACACTTTGTGAGACTTTTGCATGTGCAGAAATATGTGGTGCGGCGCCCCGGCACGTCACACCTGCAAAGGAGGGATAACAGGGGTTGTGCAGTGAAAAACGTTTACGTGCATCTTGGAATGACTGGACTTGACCTTGAGTTCTACTATTTGTTTCTGTTTTTTTCATGTGGGACATAAACGTGATTAGGCAGGGTGATTCCCTTCACAGTTTGAACTATGAGTTGCTTCTGAGGTGCAGTCGTCCGATATGTGTAGTGGATGCACACTTTGCGTAAGTGGATCGCCTTCTGCAACTCTGCAATCTGTGCCCGAAACGTTGGCACTTGAAACATCGACGAGGACTGAGGATATATCGTCTGACACGGAGCTTACAGTTGCCGGTTTCAATTGATTCTGGTAAGTCGCTAGTACCAAAAGTGACAATGATGTGTTTATATACTTTGATGTGTTATTATACCTTGACTACATTCTGGTCTTGGCCAGCCTTCTAATAGTTCACTTTCTGAGAATTGTAGAAGGTCATCATCAGAAATGAAGCCGCGTACTGTGTTCATGGACCTGTGTGGGCCCCCGGAACAGGGGTTTCCCGAAATGCCACAAGTTTAGACAGTTTACATATTGAGCTTTGTCACTAACCTAAAAAAGGAGATCGCCACTTCGCATCTTTGTGACTTCATAGCCTGGACCTATTGCTTCGGTGCGAGTTTTGAACACAAGAAAGGGGGGAAATAGTACGTACTGTCTGTCTTCTTTTCGTTCTGGCTATGAATAACATAGTACTTTGGGAAGGTTATTTTTGGTGTGTTGAGCATGAAAGTGTCTTCGGTGCGCCACTGTTTCAGGGAGCGATCAGGGAGAGGGGAAACATATTTGCCATAAATTGACCATAAAGTTCGGCAGTGGTGCCAGCAGCCCACCACCGAGCCCAACCAGGGGACGTGGCAGGAGATGCTGGCAAGTCCTGTTGATGCCAGCTGTACAGCGCCACTATAACCTAATATGAAATAGCCAAGACTGGGAATCCATACAAGGTTAACCCTTACCGCCAGGAAATTTGGAAGTACACGGAAAAGAGATGACAGGACAGATAAAATGTGAGAGATAAAGTCCAAGATGTAGAATAAAAAGATAGGAAAAGGCGACTGCTGGTTTCCCCTGGGTGGGTCAGCCCACGGCTGCCGTCTACGTGAAGCCGGGGCCAAAGGGGTGTGTTGCCTCCGCCAGGGTGCCTTTAAGGTCCAAGCACCCAGCGTAAGCTCAACTTGCAGGATCCCCTTTTTTCCGGACACGGCTCAGCCGCGCATGGCTAGGCATGAAAGGGAGTCGAAACCCCTCCGTTAACTCGGGTCCATGGTGTCACTACACACCAAACGCCTGCGTACGGAGACGCCGCAGCGGGGTTTCGATATATTCTGGAAGTGTCCTTGTGCAAAATGTAGGGATGGGGTGCTTGTCGGGGTTTCTTTATCATCACACCTAATCTTAATTACCAGTACATGTGTTACATGCTGTTCGTTCCAGCCCTCAAGGAGCTCACTCTCTGTTAGATTAATCAAGTCTTGATCAGACACTACGCCTGAGGAACTGTTCAGGGAGCGGTGGGGTGTGATAGATACAGGTGTTGTTCCAAAAGAGGTGAGTATTTTCAGGTTTTTATACTGGGTATTAGTTTGGACTTCAAATAGAAGGTCCCCACTAGCCATAGCGTGTAGCCTGATATCTGGACTAATGGTATTGGTGAGGCATTTGGACATGACAAACGGAGAAATGGTTCTTGCGTTCTTTTCTTGCATATCTCAGTGGATCACATGGAAGCGCGAGAAAGTTTTTTCGGCTTTATAAAAACATTCAGTGTTGCTTCGGTGCGCCCCCTCTTAGGAGGTGGGCGATCAGATAGTTTAGGAAATGGAAAAGAGGCCATAAAGTATATACAGATTCGGCAGCCAAGCCAGCCGCCCACCATCGAGCCCAACATGGCAACGCGGCAGCACAATTATAAACGCATGCGAGCGCCAGCTGTACAAAGCCACTATAACCCAATAATATGTGACCAAGTGAGGGCACATACCCAAGCTTAACCCTTGCCACCTGGAAGATGGAAGTAAACAGAAGTGAGGAGATGACAGGAAAGATTGGAATAGAGAAAAGACGAAGATCAGGAGGAAGAGAGAGACAGGAAAAGGCGAATGCCGATTTCCCCTGGGTGGGTCAGCCCAGGGGTGCCGTCTACCTGAAGCTGGGGCCAAAGGGGTGTGTTGCCTCTGCCGGGGGACCTTAAAGGTCCAATCACTCGGCGTCAGCTCAACCCCGAAGATCCTCTTTTCCCCAGACATGGCAAAGCCACGCACGGCTAGGTGTGGAAGGGAGTCAAAACCCCCCGTTAGCTCGGGTCCGTGGTGTCGCTACACATGAAACGCCTGCTTACGCAGACGCCTCTGCGGAGGGCATAAAAGGTAGTAAAGTGACACACGTACAGGATTCTTATGTCTTTTGAGTGTTTTCAGAGCTCTCACAACGCTCAGCGAATCTATGTGTACAACTGCGCGTTGTACTTGTAATTCACTATATGCCTGACAGCCGCAGATATCGCATGGGCTTCTGCGGTGAAAATGCTTGTTTGGAGATGCAGTATACCGGATTTTGAAAAAGATTGGCCAACAGCTGCACTGGACGCGCCAGTGTGAGACTTGGAAGCCTCTATAAAAAGTAGTGGGCAAGCATACTTGTGTTGGATTTTGAGAAAGTGCATGCGTATATGTGCAGTAGGTTCGGGTTCGGTGACCTAAACAAAAAATAGATTGCAGTTTATCACCTGCCACTGCCACTGTGGCTGATATACTGCTGGAGCCATCAAACGGTGTTCTACAAGTGGCACGCCTGTTTCCTCAGCGAGCCTCCTAACACCGAAAGACCCGTAGAAAGGCGATTGCCTAGGTGGTGGACAGGGTCAACCATCTTTAAAGCTGATGGTGTCGCAGACTGGTAGGTTATAGCACCGTAATCGAGGCGTGTGCGCACAAGGCTTCTATACAGATTCATCAGGCATTTCTGGTCACTACACTACGCAGTGCGTGACAACACTTTCAAAATATTCATTGTTACAAGCACCTGTTCTTTAAATACTTGCTGTGGGGTATGAAGGTTAGTTTTGTGTCTAATGTTACACCCAGAAACTTGTGCTCACACTGTACAGACAGACGTTAACGATGAAGGTCAATTTCAGATCAGGATGAACGCCCTTTTTTCGGCACAACAACACGCAAGTGCTCATTTGCGCGTTCAGTTTGAAACCATACTGATCTGCCCTTCGAGAAACCTTGTTCAAACCTGATTGAACTTGTCGCTCACATATTGAGAGGTTGCATGATTGAAAAGCAACCTGCACATCTTCAACATAGGTGCAGTAAAACATATTGCAAGAGATAGCGAGGCGCAAGGAGTTCATTTTAAATATAACGAGCGTGCAACTGACACCTCCTTGCGGCACTCCTGTTTCCTGGACAAATTGATTGATATGTGGGGTTTAACGTCTCAAAACCACCATATGATTATGAGAGACGCCGTAGTGGAGGGCTCCGAAAATTTTTGACCACCTGGGGTTCTTGAACAAGCACCCATATCTGAGCACACAGGCCTACAAAATTTTCGCCTCTATCGGAAATGCAGCCACTGCAGCCAGGATTTGAACCCGCAACCTGCGGGTCAGCAGCCGAGTACCTTAGCCACTACACCACCATGGCCGACTTTCTTGGACAAATGTCCTTGCCAACACACTGCCCAATCGAACATAGAATGTGTGATTGCTTAGGTAGCTTTCGATTATGTTCAACATCCTACCCCGTACACCGAAGTTTGAGAGGTTTCTCTGTATGCCTAAGCGCCACGTAGTATCATAGGCCTTCCCCATATCGAGGAAAAAAGGAAGAAAAAATTGTTTATGAACAAAGGCATCACGAATTTGAGGCTCGATACAGACAAGGTAGTCAGTGGTGGACCTAGCCTCTCGAAACCTGCACTGCTATGGGTCACGTAGGTCATTAGTCTCAAGGAAGCGCATAAACCATCTGTCTATCCTTTTTTCAGACACCCTGAAAAGACATATGGTTAGTGCTATTTACCTGTAGCTTGAAACTGAGGATGGGTCCTTGCCTTGTTTTACAATAGGAATAACTTTGAATTATTTCCAAGTCCAGGGCACTTCGCCGAAAAACCATACAGCATTATGCAGGCATAGAAGTGCTTTTTGGGTTTCAATGGGAAAGTGCTTTAGCATTTAATATGACACACGGTCGGAGCCAGGGGCAGACTTGTTGGATCAGTTAGTGAGGCCTGTACCTCAGCTAAAAAGAAAGGTGCATTGCATGCCTCGTGGATTGTGGATTCGCGATGTAGTTTCTCTTTTTCTATTCTGACTTTGTATCGTTGAAACTCTGTGGTATAGTGCGACGAACTAGAGACCTCGTTGAAGTGTGCGGCGGTCGCCAAGCTGTCGCCCTGCATGTTTACAAGGGTGAGTGAATGTGATTGTCTTCCTGTTGCTTTGTCAACCATGCTCTGAACTATAGCTTCATCTGTATAAGAATTAATGCCTGTGAGAAGAAAAAGATGTGCCTGTGGCGAGCAGCATCGCCAACGCCCGGCTCTCTCGGCTCGTGCTTCGGCTCGCTGCTGTGCTGATGTCTGCTGGACGGTTCTTCACGCTGTCTTGCCGTTGTCGTTATCGACTAATAAACCTCGTCACATTGGTGGAGAGTGCTGTTTATCCCCGTCGCTACACACTGGAACTGCGAAGCCGCACGCTACCGCCCGTCATGACTGACAACGCCAACCCATCGGCATCGTCGCCCCAGTTCAACTGCCCTGGCCATCTTAGGCTATGGGACCCGAAGGTCTTCAGCGGTGCGAATGGGGCCGACGTGTAAGACTGGCTTGAGCACTACGAGCTGATGAGCGCCAATAATAAGTGGGATGAAACCGACAAGCTCGGCCATGTCATACTTTATCTCACCGGCATCGCAGAATTGTGGTTTAACAACCACAAACACAACATCCCCACATGGAGCGCCTTCAAGACGTCATGTGCTGAAGTGTTTGGTCGGTCGGCTGTCCGCAAGCAGCGGGCAGAACAGCGCTTGCGCGTCCGCTCTCAGCAGACTGGCGAAAATTTCACCAGCTATATTGAGGATGTCATCGACCTTTGTCGACGCACGAATGACACCATGCCCGAGTCGGACAAGGTCAAACACATCCTGAAGGGCATCGACGATGGCGCAATTCAAGTGCTCTTGGCTGAAAATCCGATCATAGTTTCTGAAGTCGTCAGCTTATACCAGAGCTACGATGAGTTGAAGAAGCAACGCTCTCTGACTCGACAACCTCAGCGCGGTGGTGAGTCGCTGTTTCGACACTCTGCCTGACAATTCACCATTGCTTTAGCAAGTCCGAGCATTCTTTCGTGAAGAAGTCGCCCGCCAACTTTCTCTAGTGCCTTTTGCTCACGAGACCACCACCCGTCTACCCGCCCCACTTCGCACAGCAATATCGGAAGAGAATGCACAAGCTGTTCCTCTTGCGCACTATGAGCCGCCTCTATCTAGCCGTGTCCACTGCCCGCGTGTCGCACAGCCGGTAGGTGCCCCTGTCGCCTATCCGCCAGCGATTCAGCCTGTGGCCGCGCCCCTAACGTATGCAGCGCAGCCTGTGGCTCCTCCTGTCACCTGTTCGCAAGAGATGCAGCCCGTAGCCGCCCCGCTCACATATGCAGACGCTGTGCGTAGGCTTCCGCAACCGCCCTACACCACGCGCTCACAGCACGCACACCCGGCTGTTTATACTACACATTGGGCGGCACCACCAGTCGCCAATCCATGGAAGACGCCCGATAACCGACCGATTTGCTACGCCTGCTTCACTCCCGGACACGTTTCCCGCTAGCGCCGCCTTCGACCTCAGACGTTCGGCAACTATGCCCGGTCGTCGCAACCAGGCAGCCAACCATTCGATCAATACGGGCTGGTCTCGTCACCTCACTATGCACCTACTGACCACCTTGACTTACAGCCACAGCGCACACCGTCTCCTCGTCGGTGATCGCCCTCCCCCATGCGTCGCCGGCCCGGACCTTCCGAACAGGAAAACTAAGCACCGCAGTTCAAGAGACAAGAACTGCGCCGTTTTCGAACTGTCTGAGCCCTCGCCCCTCTCCTGCTAACGTGGGCGCAGTAACTGTTGAAGGTTATTGTACTTTCGCCCTTGTGGACACTGGCGCAGCTGTTTCTGTTATTGCCGCTAATCTCTGTCGTTTATTGCGCAAAGTCACAACGCTGCTTTCGGGACTGTCGCTCCACACTGCAAGCGCACAGCAAGTAACACCTCTCGCAGCCTGCACTGCAAGAGTGTCAATCGAAGGCAACCTTTACATCGTGGAATTTATTGTTCTCGCTGTCTGTTCGCATGACGTCCTCCTCGGGTGGTACTTCCTATCCCGCCATAATGCCATCATCGACGGCGCTCGCGCAGAAGTTGAGTTTTCACCCTTGTGTGATATCCAATTACTTGACGCTCTTCATCAGCCGGCGAAGTTGCTCGTTCATGAAGATGCCGATATTCCACCTGGAAATTTTGCCCTTGTTCCCGTTTCATGCAACGCCTGCACTGACGCTACGTGCCTTTTTATGCCTTCCGATATTTTCAAGAGTCGTCGAGCTTTGCCGCTGCCTTTCGCAACCACTGACTTTTCCGCCGGAAGAAGCAATATGTTCGTAAGCAATCCGCTTTCCACACTTGTCACTTTGCTTGCGGGGGAATGTCTCGGCCGCGTGCAGGATCTCAACTCTTCGGCTTTGGTTGATGTCCCGGATGACTACTGCGACCACCCAAAATCACTGTCGGCACTCGAGGAGTCGTCCAAGGGTACGTTTTCTAGCGCCATTGCCGACACTCTCACTCCCACCAAACATGACGACCTGCTGGATCTTCTGCAAGAGTTCAGGAGTTCTTTCGATGTGTCGCAGCCTCAAGTGGGCCGCACGTCAAAAGTCAAACATCATGTTGACACCGGCCTACACCAACCACTGCGTCAAACACCATACCGTGTCTCCGCTGAAGAGCGCCGCGTCATCAACGATCAAGTCAAAGATATGCTTCGTAGAGACGTCATTCGACCATCTCACAGTCTCTGGGCGTCTCCTGTCGTCCTCGTGCGTAAGAAAGACGGATCTATCCGCTTTTGTGTGGACTATTGTCATTTGAACAAGATAACCCGCAAGGACGTCTATCCTTTGCCGCGCATTAATGACGTCATCGACACCCTTCATGGAGCGGAATTTTTCTCGTCGCTGGATTTGCGGTCTTGCTACTGGCAAGTCCCAATGAATGAAGCCGATCGCCAAAAAACGGCATTTATTACACCAGACGGACTATAAGAGTTTAACGTCATGCCCTTTGGGCTTTGTAACGCGCCTGCCACGTTTGAACGTCTTATGGATAATACGCTACGTGGCCTCAAGTGGTATATGTGCCTCTGTTACCTCGACGATGTCGTGGTTTTCTCCCATGATTTTCCTACGCACCTCCTTCGCCTCAGGCACATTTGACTTACCTGACCAACGCTGGCCTGCAGCTTAACCTGAAAAAATGCCGCTTCGCTGCACGCCAGCTCGTCATACTAGGTCAAATCGTGTCCAAACACGGCGTATTACCTGACCCGGCAAAACTTCGAGCAGTCCCAGAATTTTCCAAGCCGACGACCATGAAAAAACTTCGCAGTTTTGTAGGCCTATGCTCGTATTTCCGGCGCTTTGTTCGCAATTTTGCATCTATCATGTCACCGTTAACCCAGCTTCTTCGCGGTGACGTGAACCTCTCCTCCTGGTCCCCTGCATGTGACGTTGCCTTTACTACTCTATGCCGTCTGATCACCTCCCCACCTATTCTTCGCCACTTCGACCCGACGGCTCCTACCGAAGTGCACACCGACGCCAGCGGCGTCGGGCTAGGCACTGTCCTCGCTCAACGAAAGCCCGGCTATTCAGAATACGTTGTAGCCTACGCTAGCCACAGTCTGACGAAAGCCGAAACTAATTACAGCGTGACAGAAAAAGAGTGTTTGGCTCTGGTGTGGGCGCTTGGTGAATTCCGGCCATACTTATACGGCCGCCCGTTCAATCTAGTAACTGATCACAACGCGGTTTGCTGGCTCTCCACTTTGAAAGACCCTTCTGGTCGCCTTGCGCGATGGGCACTCCGCATCCAGGAGTACGACATTCGCGTCGTATACCGCTGCGGACGCAAACACTCTGACGCTGATTCCCTGCCCCGCTCACCTTTATCACCAGATCCGACGTGTAGAAACACTCGCCTCGAGACCTTGTCATCGCTAAATCTCGACTTGATTGCCACCGAACAACGTCGTGACCCGTGGATCGCATCTCTTATGGAATATCTATCTGGAACGCCCAACCTTCCAGTATCTCGATCTTTCCAACGTCTAGCTTTCCATTTCACTATCCGCGATCAACTCCTTCATCGACGCAAGTATGCTCCCGATGGCCGCCGGTGGCTACTGGTCATTCCACGCACATTCCGATCACAAGTATGTGCCTCTCTTCACGACGATCAGGAATGTGGCCACGCCGGGGTGTTCAAAACATATGAACGCCTTGGCCATCGCTATTACTGGCGCGGCATGTACAATTTTGCACGCAAATTCGTGCAGTGCCGTCCTGACTGCCAGCGACGCAAATCAACAGCGCCACGAGCGACTGGCGCATTACAGCCACTACCATGCATGCCATGCCAAGCCATTTGATCGCCCCGCCACGGTGGTCTTGTGGTTAAGGTGCTCGGCTGCTGACCCGCAGATCGCGGGATCAAATCCCGGTTTTGGCAGCTGCATTTCTGATGGAGGCGGAAATGTTGTAGGCGCGTGTACTCAGATTTGGGTCACGTTAAAGAACCCCAGGTGGTCTAAATTTCCGGAACCCTCCACTACGGCGTCTCTAATAATTATATGGTGGTTTTGGGACGTTAAACCACACAAATCAAGCCATTTTATCGCGTCGGCGTTAACCTCTACGGCCCCCTTCTATATACACAAGATGGCAATCGGTGGATTATAGTGGCAGTTGACCACCTGACACGCTATGCCGGAACAGCCGCTTTGCCGAGCGCTACAGCTCAGGATGTCGCCTCTTTCATTTTACGTCGTTTTATCCTTCGACATGGTTTACCTCGAGAGCTTCTTAGTGACAGAGGCCGCACTTTCCTCTCCGAGGTCGTCGAAACTCTGCTTTCGGATTGCCATGTCAATCATTAGAAAACGACAGCATACTACCCGCAGACTAATGGGCTAACGGAATGGTTCAACCGCACGCTGGGTGATATGCTCTCAATGTACGTGGCATCTGATCATAGCAACTAGGACCGTGTTCTCCCATATGTCACATTCGCATATAACACCGCAGTTCAAACCATCACGAAATTTTCACCTTTCTTTCTTCTCAATGGACGCGAGCCTTCCCATACAATTGACACCCTACTACCCTACCGTCCTGATGCTTCCGAGTGCCCACCTGTGTCCGATGCTTCTCGACAAGCCGAAGAGTGCCGCCAGCTCACCCGTGCATTCACCTCAAAAGAGCAGCAATGCCAGAAAGAATACCGTAGCACCACCCTTTCAGATCCCAGCTATGCCCCAGGGTCTCTTGTGTGGCTCGCCATTTCACACCAAACACTGGGACTCTCCTCGAAACTTGTCCCCCGGTACGAGGGGCCTTACACCGTATTGGAGAAAACCTCTCCGGTTAATTTCATAATTGAGCCAGTTTCCAGATCAGACGACATGCGCCGGCGCGCACGTGACATCGTCCATGTTTCCCGACTGAAACCACACCATGAGCCTCTGCCTGAAACTTCTTAAGTCGCCAGGATGGCTCCTGATGATGATGATGACCTTGATACTCTGTCGCACACCCACAAAGAGAGATCGGCCAAGAACCGGGCGGCAGGATCTTAAATAAAAGGCTTATGGTTTTTCAAACACAACGTAAATTTGGCTGAAAAAAATATATAGAAAGAAAAGCCAAAAATCGAAAAGCAGTATATCTGAGCCGGGAGTGATGAAGGTTATCAGATGCGATTTGAGACAGAGGTAATGGTGGGTCTAAAATGATATATATATATATATATATATATATATATATATATATATATATATATGTAGGATATGGCACAACGGGAGCGTTGTCAACAAGGATAAATATATGTATTTCCCAACAGTTTCGGGAGGGGACCTCCCTTCATCAGGGGATGAGTTATACTGACATGAGATTCCAAACTTCCTTGCTGCCGCGTCCCTCTCGCCTTGAAAGACGTTTGCGAGAGTGAGAGGGAACTGGAAAAAGAAAAAAAAAACAAAAAGAGGAGAAAAAAGACGAAAAAAGAGAAAAAGAAAGAAAGTAAAAAAGAGGAAGAACCACTGTCAACACTGAGAACGAAGCCAACTGTCGGTCTACATCCACCTACGGTTCATATGAACCGTAGGTGGATGTAGACGGACACTTGGCTTCGTTCTCAGTGTTGACAGTGGTTCTTCCTCTTTTCTACTTTCTTTCTTTTCTTTCTTTTTTTGTCTTTTTTCTCCCCTTTTTTGTTTTTTTTCCTTTTTCCAGTTCCCTCTCACTCTCGTAAACGTCTTTCAAGGCGAGAGGGACGCGGCAGCAAGGAAGTTTGGAAGCTCATGTCAGTATAACTCATCCCCTGATGAAGGGAGGTCCCCTCCCGAAACTGTTGGGAAATAAATATATTTATCCTTGTTGACAACGCTCCCGTTGTGCCATATCCCATACCTTCACGAGACTAACTGGCCCATTGAATTATTACTCCCACTATATATATATATATATATATATATATATATATATATATATATATATATATATATATATATATATATATATATATATATATATATATGGGATATGGCACAACGGGAGCGTTGTCAACAAGGATAAATATATTTATTTCCCAACAGTTTCGGGAGGGGTCCTCCCTTCATCAGGTGATGAGTTATTCGAACGCGTTATTCGAAGGTCGTAGGTTCGTTTCCTGCCCACGGCTGGTTATTTTTCATCCACATTTCTTTCTTCTTATTTACAGTCCATTGGTTCTAATAACTTCCCCTGTACATTTCTTGGCATTACTGTCATTAGATCTCATTATATATATATATATATATATATATATATATATAGACAGATTAACATAGCAATCGCTTTGTTTCAATTATGTATTCAAATACCGCAGAGCAGATGACCCTGCGGCTATAACCGAATTTAATGCTGCCAAATGACAAAATTACTGCCACATCTAATTCTAATCGCAATTTTTCAAGTGGAGCAACCAGGTATCTTTTCCGCTGATGAGAATATCGGCGACTGAACAAAAAGAAGTGATCTATCGTTTCCATTTCTTCGCAAGTCTGACATAAAGGTGACGCCTTTATGTCAGACTTGCGAAGAAAATGGCTCCTTTTTTAGCGGGGGCGATTGTGAAGAAGAAGATGTGCCTGCGGCGAGCAGACGCGCCAAGGCCCGGCTTCCTCGGCTTGCGCTTCGCCTCGCTGCTGTGCTGATCTCTGCTGGACGGTTCTTCACGCTGTCTTGCCCTTGTCGTTATCGACTAATAAACCTCGTCACACCTGTTAAAAACGTCTGCCAGCTCTCCCACCTAGCCTGTCGGCGCACTCTTCCACCTTGAGACCTAATCGTCTTGAAACTATCGAGAGTTTCTGCAGTTGGCAAATCCCGAAGCAACTTCCACGCTTTGTTTTGTCTTTTACGGGCATTTCGACACTCACTATTCCATCATGGGACGCGACGTTTTCTGCCAAGTCCTGTTTGTAGGATACACCTTGTTGCAGCATCGATTAAAAAATCTGTAAAATAATCTACAGCTGCATCTTCGCATAAACCACAAGTATCAAACCAACCTAGGTTGCTAGCTTTCCGAAACTTTTCGCACTCTGCCTTGTCACTCTGTCATTTGGGAGACTGTGGAGGACCTGTTTTATCTACTGTTTTACTCTAAATAAAAAATGGTCACTTCAGTATAAATTAATTATGACTTTCCAAGTCAGTAAAGGTTGGAGCGATGGAGAGGTCTCTCGATGAGTCAGCGTTGTTAGTAAGGGTATATGTTGGGTCCCTTAGATTTAGGAGCCACGCACCAGAAGAAAAAAAAAGAACTGTTCAATTAGGCAGCCTCGCACATCGCTGCGAGAGTGAGCCCATAAGCTACCATGAGCATTAAAGTCTCATGGGATGACATATGCTTCTGGAAGTTCATCGATTAGTGACTGGAATTTGTTCCTGTTCACTTGACTATGTGTAGGTATGTAAATACTGCAAATTGTTACCAATTTATTGAAACTGACAGCTCCTACAGCTACTGCTTCAAGAGATGTTTGAAGTTGTAAATGTGTGCGTGCTCTTCCTCGACTAACTATTATGGCAACACCACCGGATGAGGCAACAGCGTCATCTCAGTCCTTTTGAAAGATAACGTATTTGCGTAGAAAGAAATTGTGTATCGGTTTCATGTGCGTTTCTTGCACACAGTACATTTAGTGTATGTTTGTGTAGGAGCTCCTGGATATTGTCGAAGTTTCTCAGTAGTACTCTGACGTTCTACTGAAGTATTTGTGTTATTTTACTTTGTGTGGTGCTGCGTTTACAAATGTGTTGGCTTAGGTTACAGGGCCTTTGGGGGGGGCCTTTACTTTGATTTTTTTTCTTGGCGCGCTCCAACTAGTTGCGCCTATCCTTCGGCGTCTGAGACACCGGAGGAGTCGTAATTGTATCCATCGCATCTTGGGAGGTGGTGAATGGTGCCTGCTCAGCAGGCATGCTCACGGAACTTTCGGACCTAACTGCACTTGCAGTGGTCCGAGGTTGAGCAGACACGGGGGTCTGCCGAGTTTGTAAGTGGCGGACCAGTACAGGCTAGTACAGCCTGGGGCGCTAATGGCACGACCATGGCCACACTCTCTGTGACATTCGCGGGTGCATAAACAAGTGGCGCGGCGCCCCGGCGCGTCACATTTACAAAGGAGGCATAAGAGGGGTGGTGCAGTGAAAATTGTTTACGTGCCTCTTAGAATGACAGATTGGATTTGACGTATAGTTCTGCTATTTGTTTCTGTTTTTTCCACGTGGTGTATTGTCATAAATAGGCAGGAGTATTTCCTTCACACTTCGAAAAAACAGTTGCTTCTAAGGTGCAGTCGTCCAATATATGTTGAATGAATGCAGACTTCGCGCAAGTGGCGCGCTCTCTGCAAATCTTCGATCCATGCCCGAAACGTTGACACTTGAAACATTGACGAGGATAGGGTATATATGGTTCTACACGGAGCTTACAGTAGCCGGTTTCAATTTATTCTGGTAAGTCACAAGAGTCAATAGTACCGACGGTGACAATAATATGTTTGGTGGGTGTTGCTTTCTTGTCTCGTCGTATAATAATTCTCTCTACCTTCACTACATTCTGGTCTTCCCAGACTTCTAATTGTTCACTTTCGGAGAGTTCAAGATCATCTTCAGAAATGACGCCCTGGACAGTGTTCATGGACCTGTGTGGGCCCACGAAAACAGGGGTTCCTCCAAAGGCTGCACGTTTAGACAGCTTCTCAAATTAAGCTTTGTCACGAACCTCCATAAGGAGATCACCACTTCCCATCTTTGTGATTTTACAGCATGAACCTATTGCTTCGGGGGGGGGTTTCGACACAAGATAAGGTAAAATTGAACACGCTGTCTTCTTTTCGTTCCAGCTAAGAATAACATGGTACTTTGGGAAGGTCGGTATTGTTGTGTTGAGCATGAATGTGTTATTGGTATGCCATCTTTTCAGGGAGCGATCAGGAAAAGGGGAGGGGGAAGCATTTGCTATAAATTGACTATAAAGTTCGGCAGCGGTGCCAGCCGCCCACCACCGTGCCCGACCAGGGGACGTGGCAGGAGATGCTGGGCAAGTCCTGTCGATGCCAGCTTTACAGTGCTGCTATAACTGAATATGGAATAGCCAAGACTGTGTATCCACACAAGGTTAACCCTTGCCGCCAGGAAATTTGGAAGTAGATAGAACAGAGAGGAAGACAAGACATAAAGTGCGGAACAAAGACGAAGCTATAAGGAGGAAGAGACAGCAGAAGGTGTCTGCCAGTTTCCCCTACATGGGTCAGCCCAGGGGTGCCGTCTACGTGAAGCCGGGGCCAAAGGGAGTGTTGCCTCTGCGGGGGTCCTCAAAGGTCCAATCACCCGGTGTCCGCTCAACCCCCAGGATCCCCTTTTTCCCGGACACGGCAAAGCCACGCACGGCTAGGCATGGGAGGGAGTCGAAACCCCCTCGTTAGCTCGGGTCCGTCGTGTTGCTACACACCGAACGCCTGCGTAAGCAGATGCCCCTGTGGGGCGCTAACAACCTCACTGCATCAGGCCTTGTGCGTTGAAAGAATCAGCAAGCAACTGGCGAGAGGGATGGGAAAAGGGGCATCGGGATCACACACAACATCGCATCAATGATGAGGCGACTGTGAGCACGGCCGCAAAACCAGCTGCCAAAACAAAGATTCCCGAGGGGCTGAATTTCCTGCACTGATTACCCTCTCACTCACATCGGCGTGGCAAAAAAAACTCTTCCTGAAAAAATACGGCTACTGCGTAATATTGTACAAATCTTCAAAACAGCACAAAATCTTTTCGCAGACCACAGCGAGTGGATATACCATCGCGGCAACGTCGACGACCCTGAGTTTCGGAAACCGGAGGTAGCCACATTAGAAGGCAAATCTCAAAATTCCGACATGCGAACGACACGAGGAAACATTAACCAGTCAATGTTCACCGACCGACCATTTTTTACACTGTCTCCGGAACCAATGTAAAGAACAGCCCTTAAACAACAGCTACGGAATAACAATCATGGAGAGGTTGATAATCACCAAGAAAAAGCTCTGGCTTCTAAGCCGGCCAGACATTCACCTCTGTAGAAAAGACCGAATCGCGTCTCGAACTGAAGGGTCAGTTTCTAATATTAAAAGCAACATTAAATGCAGCTGCAGAGTGCCTTTCTGTGTATGTAACGATTTTCGTATCAATATACCTGTCACTGCTGTGCGTCGTACAATGTTTTCATGCAATACCTCAATTCGTACAAGACAATCTAGCGAAATGGCCATAAGCGCACTATGAGGGTGGCAAGTCGGCCGTTTCTTACGATGCATGCATGTTATATATATCATAATTTTATTGCCGTAGCAGAAATATGAGCAGTCTCGGCTGGATACTGCCGCCGGCGTCGGCGTTGCCACCACTCACCATATATGTTTATGTGCAGTGGCTTCCAAGTCACTGCGGCATATTGGGCAACCAACATGCCGATGCAACTGCTCGATCAGCACACGAAGATGATGAAGAAGAATCTATACCATTTTCAAGGACTGATGCTGCAATGACAATCTGAAAAATCACTAATGCAGAACTAAAATTGCTGTGGAACGCCGGTGTGTTTACGGCACACGCGACTGCATAGACATGACACGTCTCGTCGACCCTGACCTCCGTCTGGACTCTCTCGACTCGAGACAACGGTGATTTGCCGACTATGGCTTGGTGTCGCCTTCACCAAAGCTTTCGCCTTTCGAATCGGCATGAAACACAGTGCTGCTTGCGGTCATTGCGGCAGAGATGAAACTATAGAGCACGTCCTCTGTCACTGCCCTCGCTACAGCGTGCAAAGACGGCAACTAGCTGCTGCTTTATCTCGCCTCGACGACAGACCTTTGATTAATCAGTGCTTGAAAGGCGACATGATTTGTGTGCTCACAGAAAATCAGTGAAGGCCTTACTGAACTTTTAGCGTGGCAGTGGCCTATTGTATCGATTATATCACCCCAGCCCCACCCCCTTTTTTGGGCGCGTTTATTTCCCTCTTCACTTTCTTTTCCATCTTTCATTCCCATTCCCCCTTCCCGTAGTGCAGTGTAGCGAGCCGGATGCTCTATCTTCTGGTTGACCTCCCGGCCTTTCCCTCATTTTATTCTCTCTCTCTATGTAATATTATACATGGAAAAGCAACAAAGAAAGAAATCCACAAAAAGACTTCGCCATGTGCGGAATCTATCGTGGGGCCTCTGAATTGTGAGTGCGAGGCGTTAACCACAGTGCCACGAAGGAGCACCTCCTTCATCGTTCAAAGGCAAGCTATTTATATCGACCAGGCCCCGGAACACTCAAGTTGAAGTGATCACCTGTAGGGGGCAAAAAAATCAACCGCGTCGCGTTTTCTGCTTCAAACACCCAGAGTGAATCTACTAACCTCTCTCGCCACTCGCGCTATTCCACTTTCTTGTAGGGGTGTCCTCGTTGGGGCCAAGTTTTATTTTTAAAATGATCAAATACTACAATTTTTATACCGCGACACATAAAAAAACAACTTTTTCTTCTAGCAAGTAGTTTTTCTTAAAACATGTGCTGCGTCATAATTTTTTGTAATAGTTTTTGCTCCAGCTCACTTGAGGTCAGCAGCAGCCTATTGACATCAGTATCCTCATTTCAAAGCTTGCGGCGGCCAACGGTTGCGACGCCAGGTAACGGCTCGCGGTATGTTCGGATGTTTCGGACTGCTTTGTTTCTCTCTAAATATTTTGAGCCTCTGCCGACCGACACACTCTTTCTCGTGCTGATTATTTTGACTCGTTCAAATGCTTTCGCGAAGGGAATTCAAGTGACTTCCGAGGAACGAATCGACCGTTGATGTTTTATTGGTTGAACACCAGTCGCGAGCCTGGGCCGGTGAGTAAAAACCACTTCAGTTTTTTTTAAGGGTGGTTGTTTGCGGGGCTAGTTGGTTCATTTCAACATATGTAGTTTTTTTGCCAATGAATGCGTAGGCGTCGCACGGTGGCAGCGTATTGCAATATCAAATTTAAAACTGTTTAACGCCTCAATTTGTAACCGGAAAAACGTGCGTTACTTGCGGCGTGGCTTCACGTGTGAACGAGTCGCAGACTCAATAGTTAATTCTAGATATCTATCACAAGGCAACACCAACAAGGCCGTAGCGATGAAAGAAGGGAAATAAATTACTGTCGCCTCGCATGTGTCTTCGTAACTAGCCCTTATATTAGTGCAAAAACCTACTAGTTAAAGTTTATCGCAGTCGCGTTTGAGAAACATCACCTAATTATGGGTCTTCTTTTGCTATAGTGTGACAAAGAAAGCGTCACGTAAATGAGAAGTACTTCTTTTTCTGCCACAGTCTCCTGGCCCACCTGACATGGAAGCAGCTGTGTACAATGGGCAAGGAACCTGCTATATGACATGCCTTGGGAAGAGGCAGCCCTGAGTGATACATGTGTAATGAGGTACCATTACATACAAGAAAAAAATACTGCTGTTTACTAGTTAACTGACTTTATTTGCTTACTTTGGAAGATTTCATGCATTGATTATGCATTGAATACATACATTATTATCTGGTGATGTTACTTGTTTTTCCAGACTGCCATGCAACGACAGGATTGATTGATTGATTGATTAGTGTAGTTTATTGGCGCAAAGGCCAGATGTGGCCAAAGGGCACCAGAGCGATGATAATGAACAGGGTGACACGCAGTGTGGATAAAACAGATGTGACGTGGCTGTAAATGGGCCAAAAAACAGTCTCTGTAGGTGCGTGAAATATACTAGTAAAATTATGACAATGACAAATGATGTGTGCTAAGGAGACATAAAATGCTTTGAAATGATACGCATATGAAATAAAAACTTTGCGTGGAGCACCAGTGCCTCGGCAGAGCCCTTAAAACAAGAGCATGGAGGCCTGGGCTCTTTGAAAGCAGCTATCACGGCTGCATCTTCTAGACAGAGGATGCGCTATGAACTTGTTAAGCTAAAAACATGCAATACTACATCTTTTAGAAAGCCAAGGACTGATTTTGCGTCAAAAAGCGGCTCTTCGCCGAGAAACATAGTAGAATGTAAAGGAAGATGATAGTGGTAAATATTTCTTTCTCTCTCTTTCAGTTTCCGGACACTCCAGGAGGTCGTGGAGGATGGTTAGCCTCTCGCCACATCTACCACAAGTTGAAGGTTCATCACCAACCAGAAGAAAGCTATCGGTACCATATGTGTGTCCTATTCTGAGGCGAAAGAATGGGACATCAGTTCGCCGTGTTCTTGTAGCGGAGGGCCAGTAACCCAACCGCAGCCTAATTAAGTGAAGCTCATTATTTATTTCTGTGTCCCACAAACGTTGTCAGTGGCTTCGCAGTTGCGTAGGAAGGGTTTTAGATCTGTTGCAGGGACAGCAGCGGTAGCATTAGTAGCACGCAATATAACTGACGTGGCCATTTGGTCAGCTAAACATTGCCCTCGATACTTCTATGGCCAGGTACCCAGCAAATAGTAACACGCTATTTGGACATGTACACAGTACACAGAACGAACTACAGCTCAATTATTGCCGGATTTCTGAATCTGAAAAGGGATCCTCATGCATTTACGGCGCTTAACGAGTCTGAATATAATTGATTTTTGTATGTTTGATTTCTGTATATGCTTCACAGCCGACAATAGTGCATAACCTTCAGCCGTAAATATCCTTGTTTCCGAGTGCAGTACACCGGATTCCGAGAAGGATGGTCCGACGGCTGCATAAGCCACCCCTGCATGCGACTTAGAAGCGTCGGTATAAAACTCTACGCATGAGTAGCGACTGAAGTTGTCGGAAATGCATTTTAATATGTGCTTCTGGTGCGTGTTAAGTGATCTCGGCAAATGTCGTGTCACAATGTATACGCTGCCACTGCCACGGCGGTAAATGTTTTACTGTGGGCATAGGACGAAGTTATAGCAGCGGAACACCCATTTCCTCACTTAAATTTCACACACGCAAAGAGAACGGCTTTCTCGCTGCGGGTCAATTATGAAAGAGGTTGGCAGTGGTCATATCATTTATAGCTGAATAAGAAGAATGCTTGATGTTCGCGCGTACCTGCATAAAATAAGTGAAAATTCTATAGAATCGCTGCAGGTGAAGCGACCACTGATTCGACTTTACATAAAGACTTTGAATCGGACTTGTCCTGAAAGCACCGGTTGCAAGTCGGATATCCAGATGGTGAACGGAGTCTAGGATTTTCAAAGCACTTGGCGTTGCCGAATGATAAATTATAGAGCCAAAATCAAGGCGCCACCAGACAAGGCTTTTGTACAAGTTCAAGAGACACTTCCGATCACTACCCCATGCTGTACGTGATAGGAGCTTTAGGAGGTTGATCGCTTTCAGACGTTTCATTTTTGCATATTTAATATGGGGAATAAATGTGAGCTTAGAATCTAAAGTGGTTCCCCAGGAATTTATGCTCGCTGCTCACAGAGAGTTGGTCTCCCTCGATCGCAATATTTGGTAGTGGCATTACGCCTCCTTTGACGGAGAATAGTAAGCAAGTATTTTTCTGGGTGTTTATTTTAAAACCATTCTCATCCGCCCATTCAGAGAATTTATTCATTCCAAGCTGCACTTGTCGTTCGCCGACAGATATAATTCATGATTTGAAACTCATCTGCACATCATCAGCATACACGGAATAAAACATCGCGCTTGGAATTACTGATTGCAGGAAGTTCATTTTTACAAAGAAGAGTGTGCAACTAAGCACGCCCCCTTGCGGAACACCAGTATGTTGGGTAAATGATCTAGAGATAGCATTTCCCTCTTTTACGCGAAAGGTTTGATTAGACTTTCAATTGTGTTAAACATGTTCCCATGGATGGCCATGGCGGAAAGATCGCGTAGAATCCCGAATCGCCATGTGGTATCGTACGCTTTCTCCAGGTCTAGGAATACCAAAAGTACAAACTGCCTATGAATAAATGCATCTCTGATGTATGTGTCTATGCGAACAAGGTGGTCTATTGTCGACCTCCCCTCTCCGAAGCCACACTGTAGAGGGTCTAGTATACTGTTACTTTCTAGAAAGTGGAATTAGCACCGTTTTAACATTTTCTCATATAATTTGCATAGACAGCTTGTTAATGCTATTGGCCTGTATCTGGCGACCTAGGACGGGTCTTTGCTTTGTTTAAGTACCGGGAGGACTATCGCTTCTTTCCATGACAATGAAATATGCCCAGCTTCCACATGGTATTGAAGACAGTTAGGAGTGCTTTTAGTGCTTCGGGGTAAAAGTACTTGATCACTTCGTACATTATACCACCGCCACCTGGCGTTGGGTTGTTGCAGTACGCACGAGATGCCTTAAGTTCAGCTAATGAAAATGCGCAGTGGCAAGTCTACCTGGATGGACGTTTACAATTAAGGAATTGCCGGTCTTTGCGTTCTTTGAATCTTAAAATCTTCAGAACGTTTCTGTATGGTGTGATGCACTTGAGACATATTCAAAGTGTTCGCCTAGGCAGTCCACCTGCTCCTCCAGGCTCTCCCCTCGGCTACTTAGCAAGGATAGGGGGTGTGACTCCCGACCCATTAACTTGTTTACAATATTCCAAGCCTTCGTTTCTTTGGTGTAAGAATTTATACTTGAGAATCACCTATTCCAACTTTCTTTGCAAGACGGCGCGTTCTTCTGGCCTGGGACTTAACCTGTTTGAAATTTAGGAGGTTTTCAGCCGTTGGGTAATTTCGGAGTAGTCTCAAAGATTTATTTTGACTATTGCGCGCTTTCCGACAATCGTCGTTGCACCATGGGATGCGACGCTCATTAGTCATTCCGTTAGTTTGCTTAATATATTTCACTGCAGCGTCAATAATAACACCTGTTAGGTATGCTACAGCATTGTATATATTAAAATCAGCATTGTCATATCCGTCTAAAAATGTAATTTCCCAGAACAGTTTCCAGTCGACTGACTTCGTGTTTCAACGAGGAAAGTCAGGGGAGCATGTATCTTCTTTTGTTAGCTTCCACATAATCGGGAAGTAGTCACTCCCAAAGGGGTTCTTAAGAACGAACCACTCTAGATATGGAAATGATGTACTCGAGACAATACTCCGGTCTATAGAAGAGTATGTGTTGTGTGTAGTGCTACAATATTTTGATTCTTTTTTGTTAAGTAAACATGCACCTGACGAAAACATAAAGTGTTCTAATAGGCGCCCTCGTGCATCCAAATGGGAGTCGCCCCATAAGGGATTATGTGCATTTAGATCACCAACGACTACATATGGCGGAGGAAGTTCATCAATGAAGCTTTGAAATTGTGTCTTCAAAAGTTGATAGCACGAGGGAATGTAAATAGAGGTAATTGTTAGTAGCTTCCCGAACAGCACTGCTCGGACAGCAACTGTCTCAAGAGAAGTTCGGAGGTTTAATTGCTTACAGGCAACACTTTTATCAACTATTATAGTGACACCGCCCGACGAAGCGGCAGCGTCGTCACGGTCTTTAGATCACGGTCTTTAGATGGGACGGTCTTTAGATGGCATATGATCTTTAGATGGCACGGTCTTTAGATACTCCAGACATACTTGGAGAACATACTTTGGAGAACATACTCCAAAGGTGCACACAGCACCTTTGGAGTATGTTTATTAAGAAGTTCTCTAATATCATCGAGGTTATGGAAAAGTCCTATCACATGCCACTGTAAGATCTATGTGTCCATTTTAGATGTGTTTTGTGCTGTGTGCTCAAGGATGGAAAGTTAGCTCACGGACCATTTCCAGAGGCCGTGACACGAGATTTTTCTTTTTTGGATCGGTCGGTGGAGTCGCGCCGATCTTTAGGAGCTGGCTGCGCCCTCACGCTCGGTGTTGTGTCCATTGCCTCTTGCGAGGCGCTGGACACGCACTATTGCGAGCGCTGCGTTTGTTTTGAGGGCCTCGCCTCAAAAGACGAGACCTTCGTGGCCCCCAGCCCGGAGGTTGGTGGGTCTTTCTTGGATGGCTGAGCAGGACTGGCTGCAACCACCGAGGTGGCGGATGGCGTCACCTCTGGCTCACTGCGCGTGTGCCAGACAGGCGCCGGGGGCCGTCGTGGCGCTGCCCCCTGACGCGCCACTTCAGCAGAGCTTGTTTCTGGTAGGTAGGACACCTGCCTTTGTGCCTTCCTAAATGAATTGTTTTGTTTTACTTTAATTGTGACAATTTCCTTTTCTTTTTTCCAGCATGGGCATGACCGTGAGTAGGTGGCAAGATCCCCATTACAGTTCGCACAGTGAAGAGAGTTTTCACAGGCATCAGATTTGTGTTCTTCAGCACTGCATTTTGCGCTGTAGCTAGGTGGCCTCGGCAGTTCTGTGAACTGTGGCCGAGCAGCTGGCATTTGAAACATCGGAGAGGGTTTGGTATATATGGCCTCACTTAAGCTTGATGTACCCTGCCTCAACGGAGTCGGGCAGTACACTTGAATTGAAGGTAAGTATCAGATGCTTAGTGTTGACTTGTTTGCCATCACGTTGATAACATTCTGTTCGCTGAAACCCTCCAGGAGTTCAGCCTCCGTCAGCCCTAAAAGGTCATCATCTGAAACAACGCCACGGGTGGTGTTCATGGTTTGATGTGGGGTTACAATTAATTTGGTATCTCCGAATTTCACTAGATTAGGCAGTCTCTCATATTGCTTCTCGTCACGGAGCTCCAACAGGAGGTCACCACTTGCCATTCTCGATGCTTTATATCCTGGGCCAAAGATTTCTGTCAAAGACGTTGAAACTAGAAAAGGTGAAAGCGTTCGCACTAGTTTGCCGGGTGTGTCAGCGTGGATAACATGGAATCGGGGAAAAAATACTCTCTGGTGAACAAAAAACTGGAAGACTTCATCGGTGCGCCCTCTTTTCTGAGGGCGATCAGGGAGGGGGGGGAAAGGAACTAGCCATGTAAATTTTTAATTTTCGGCAGTGGCGCCAGCCACCCACCATGAAGTCCTACAAGGGGACTTCATGGTGCCATCTGTACGCCACCACTATAACCGAATATGGTGCATCCAAGGTAGCAGGATAGCCACACAGGGTTAACCCTTGCCGCCAGGAAATACGGAAGTCAATAGAAGTAAGTAGAGGGCAGGAAAGATTTAAAGTAAGAGAAAAGATGAAGATGTGAGGTGGAGACAGAAAAAAGTCGACAGCCGATTCCCCCCGGGTGGGTCAATCCGGGGGTGCCGTCTACGTGAAGCCAGGGCCAGAGGGGTGTGTTGCCACCGCTGGGGGGGCTTCCAAGTCCAATCACCCAGCATTGGCTCAACCCCCCGGATCTCCTTTTCCCCGGACGTGACAAAGCCACGCACGGCTAAGCGTGGGAAGGGGTCGAGACCCCCCGTTATCTCGTGTCCATGGTGTCACTACACACCAAACGCCTGCTTGCGCAGACGCCCCTGCGGGGCCTGGATATCACTGTATCGCTCAGTGGCACCATCGTATCTACTTCCCTGTTTAAAAAAACCAACTGACCGTCAACAGTATCTACATTTCCACAGCAAGCCGGCCCCATCACTGCAAAGCAGGAGTTCCTTACTCTCAAGGCCACAGATAGAGAATAATTTGCTCTGAAATCACATAATTTGACACCCACGCACAGGAAATGAGAGCAGGCTTCTTGTGTGAAAAGTACCCCGAAAAAGTGATTGACAATGCAATTGAGCGCGCTCGCTCTTTGGACCGAGAATCAAAAAAGGCATAAAAAGGCGGAAATAACGATATAACCTCAGGGGCAAATTCAATCCTCACATACTCCGCCGCCGCCCCTCGGGTGAATTCTGTACTAACCCGCCACTTCAGCATACTTAAACGGAGTAGTCGCCTCTCTGCCGTTTTTCAGACTCCGCCCAAGGTGGTTAACCGAAGAAATAAAAGCCTGAGAAACACACTGGTCAGGGCGAAAACACACAAATCCGACCACCACCAGGGCTGTAGACAATGCGGGAAACCTCGCTGCAGGGTGTGCACATACATGGTGACCACAGAAACGGCCGAAGCCTCCTGTTCAGACAATGTGTACAAAATTAAAGAAGTTTCGTGAAACAGAGAAAGTGAATTACTCAATTAATTTATTTATACATACGTGAAGTCGCACACACAGAATGATCAATACAGTGCGTGAAAATAAACGAATTCGATGCTACGTGCACCAACCGGCGCGTATTAGTAATAATAGATTTCGTTTTTATTTTTAGTACTTTATTATTGTTATTTTATTATTTTCCTATATTTTTGTTTACGTTTTTGTTTGTTCATTCTTTAAAAAAAATATCCATTCATGTCATTTTGAGTACTACTGGTTGTACACTTTTCTGCAAGAGAGGGCAGATCGGTGGAGGGGGGAGAGGGCACATTAGCTCTCCATCGTGGCCAACATTTTCCTAAAGCTGGAGCGGGTCGTATGCCTCTTTTGTGTGTGTGTGGGGGGGGGGCGATGCCGCACCACTTGAATTTTAACTCGATCAATGTGTGGGATGCGAGTAAGCGGAAATATGTTTCACTTTTTCCCTTTTCCTTGGTCACCTAACGCTGGCGGCGCGTCTTATCTACCCCTAGCAACAATGCAAGTTTATGCGCACGCTTCCGGCGGCTCTCCGTCACTCCTTTCTTCTTTCTCTCCTTCTTCTTTTTGTTGTCTGTTGCTGCCTCGTTCGCCGGTTTGTCTCGTTTTTTCTCTTTTTTTCTTTTTTTTCTTTTTTGTTTTCGTGGTCTTCGCCATCAGGATAACTTCGTAGTTGATATTGTTTAATCGTCGGGTGACTCGATATGGGCCGAAGTATCGTCGTAATAGTTTTTCTGAAAGTCCGCGTCGACGTATTGGGATCCAGAACCATACCTTGTGGCCTGGTTTGCAGGTTACCAATTTATGTCGTAGGTCGTACCGTTTCGCATCTTTGTGTTGCTGGTGAAACAAACGCACGCGGACTAGCTGTCGGGCTACTTCGGCGCGCTGAACAAATTCTTTGGCGTCAGCATGAGTGTCGTCACACTCGTGCGACAGCATAGCGTCCAACGTTGTAGTGACTTCGCGCCCGTGTGTTAAACAAAACAGTGTCATTCCGGTAGTATCCTGCCGGGCAGTATTATAAACAAAGGTCACATAAGGCATGATTTCGTCCCAGTTCTTGTTCTGTGTCGACATACATGCAGATCATGTCTGCGAGGGTCTTATTAAGCCACTCTGTTAGTCCGTTCGTTTGTGGGTGGTAAGCCGTTGTCCTCCGGTGAGCTGTACCGCTGAGCCTGAGAAGCGACTCCAAATGTGCTGCCACGGACGCAATTCCTCTATCCTTGATGAGAACTGTTGGAGAACCATGCCGAAGGACGACGTTTTCTATGAGTAAATGACCGCTTCTGCTGCTGTGGCCCTCGGCATTTCTTTGGTTTCTGCGTAGCGAGACAAGTAATTAGTGGCGACAATGATCCATCTCTTCCCTGTGGTAGAAGTTGGGAGTGGGCCCAGGAAATCCATTCCGATTTGGGCGAATGGCTTTGCTAGCACTTGGACGGAATGCAATAAGCCTGCCGGCCGGCCGGGTGGTGCTTTGCGTCTTTGATAGTCAGCACATGTTTGGACGTGATGTTTCACAGCAGCAGGGAGGTTCGGCCAGTAGTAACTGTTTTACAGACGGGACATTGTTCGAGTGTAACCGAGATGACCGGAGGTGACTTCGTCATGGCAGGCTTCCAGAATTTCTTTTCGCAGTGGTGCAGGCACGACGAGCAAGTATGGGCTGGCGGTGGAAAAAAAGTAGTTTTTCTTGTATTGGACGTCGTTCCTTAAACAAGAAGATGGCTCTCCTCTCGCAAAAACTCGCGGCACCTCTTCACGTCGCCCTTCTAAGAAGTCGATAAGCGGAAGCAGGTCAGGCTCACTGCACTGTTGTTGTGATATAGCGGCCGCGTTGATGACTACCAAGAATGCGGCGTCCATAGACTCGTCATTAATAGCAGCAGGCTCGACGGTTGACCGCGAGAGACAGTCTGCGTGAGAGTGCTTCGTCCCTGATTTATAAATAATGGGCATACCAAACTCCTGAAACCGAGAGAGAGAGAATAAAATGAGGGAAAGGCAGGGAGGTTAACCAGAAAATGGAGCATCCGGTTTGCTACCCTGCACTAGGGGAAGGGAGAATGGAGAAAAAAGATTGGAAAGAAAGCGAAGAGAGAAATGGACGCACACGAAAAAAAACGGGGGGGGGGAGCTGGTGTGCTACAGTCTATACAATAGGCCGCTGCCACGCAAAAAGTTCAGTAAGGCCTTCACTGATTTTCTGTGAGCAC
Source organism: Rhipicephalus annulatus (assembly GCA_013436015.1). NCBI lineage: Eukaryota > Metazoa > Arthropoda > Arachnida > Ixodida > Ixodidae > Rhipicephalus > Rhipicephalus annulatus. The sequence continues at coordinate 11,558 of WOVY01007675.1, read as the reverse complement.
ACAAATCATGTCGTCTTTCCAGCACTGATTGTTCAGACTAAGGTCTGTCGTCAAGGCGAGCTAACGCAGCAGCTAGTTGCCGTCTTTGCACGCTGTAACGAGGGCAGTGACAGAGAACGTGCTCTATAGTTTCATCGCTGCCGCAATGACCGCAAAAGCACTGTCTTCCATACCGATTCGGAAGGCGAAAGCTTTGGTGAAGGCGACACCAAGCCATAGTCGGCAAAGCACTGTTGTCTCGAGTCGAGAAAGTCCAGACGGAGGCCGGAGTTGACGAGACGTGTCCAGACTACGCAGTCGCGTGTGCCGTAAGCACTCGGTGTTCCACAGGGATTTTAATTCTGCATTAGCGATTTTTCGGATGGTCATTGCAGCATCAGTTCTTGAACGTGGTATAGATTTTTCTTCACCATCTTCGTGTGATGATCGGGCAGCTGCATCGGCATGTTCGTTGCCCAATATGCCGCAGTGACTTGGAAGCCACTGAAACGTGAATCTGTGTCCTTCGTCGAAGAGGGTGTGAAGCAGCTCTCTAATTTTCAGCACTAGTTGTTCATGAGGTCCCCGGCGTAAGGTGCATATCAAACACTGTAGTGCTGCCTTAGAGTCCGTGAACACGCTTCATTTCTTGGCTTCTTGGTGTTCAATGACTTGAATTGCGCTACGTAGAGCAGCAAGTTCCGCAGCTGTCGATGATGTCTGGTGGGATAAACGAAACTTCACCGTTGTCGCTGCTGCAGGAAAGATCACTGACCCTGCAGACCCTTTCCACTTTAGTTGAAGCGTCAGTATATACATGAGTATGCTCACTGCATTTCTCATATAACAAGAGAAGAGAAAGCTGCTTTAGCGCTGAAGACGAGAGCCGGGCTTTTGACCCTATGCCTGGAACCGTGAGTTCAACATGTGCATAGGTCATACTCCATGGGGGAGTTGAAATCCCTGCTGGAGTTTTATGACCCGTAGGAATGTGTGTGCGATATGACAAGACTCTCTGCAAAATGAGGCACGAGGTCGGGCATCTGGCAGTGAAGCTAAATGATGGGCAGGGGCACGAGTAAGATGCTTCACGTGTGCTCTGAGCACTTCTATCTTGATATGCGTTTTAGCGGGTAGTCATTAGCGATCTCGATTGTCTCAGCTGTTGATGAACATCGCGGAAGTCCAAGACAAACTCGCAGAGCCATAGCCTGGATGCTTTCGAGAGTCCGAATGTTGGTTCTACTGGTGTTGGTCAACACAGGCAAACTGTAGCGCTAATAACCAAGAAAGAGCGTCTTGTACAATTGCATCATTGCATGTACTGAAGTCTCCCAGGTTTTTCCTCCGAGATACTTTAATAAGTTAGCAATTTCTGTCAGCCTCTTCTTCAAGTGGGCCACATGTGGGCCCCAGCAGAGGTCTCTATCAATGAATACGCCTAGAAATCTGTGCGTCCTGACATATGGTATGACTTGGCCATCGATTGATATAACGTATGGCCTCATTGGCTTTCGACTAAAAGCAATCAATGCGCATTTTGTTGGCGAAATTTTCAGACCCTAGTCCTTGAGGTACACTGATACCAACGTCACAGCTTTCTAAAGACTTGCGCGTAGCTGAGGTCTTGTCACGCCAGATGTCCAGACGCAGATGTCGTCAGCCTACATGGATAACTTGACCACACTTGGTAGTCGTTCTACAAGACCAATAAGAACGAGGTTGAAGAGGGTTGGACTCAAGACGCCACCTTGCGGGACTCTACGATGCGTTGGGTGTTGTGAGGTTGAACCATCTGCAGTCCTCACAAATAAGGTCCGCCCTTGTAAATAACTGCGTGTCCAACAATACAGTTGCTCGCCTAGGCCCACTGACTCAATGGCTTCGAGGATGGCGTCATGTAGAAAGGTGTCGTATGCTCCTTTTACGTCAAAGAACATGGCTGCAGATAGTTGGTTACCTGCCTTTGTTGCTGGACATATGTGACGAGATCTATAACATTGCCGATCGAACATCGGTGACAGCGAAAACCAGCCATGGTGTTCGGATATATCTCATAGTATTCCAGGTACCATTCAAGCCTGGCCAAGATCGTTCTCTCCATTACCTTTCCTACGCAACTTGAGAGTGCGATCGGTCGGTTAGAGGCAATGTCCAGGGGAGCTTTGCCAGGCTTAAGAATCGGTACCAAGCGGCTAATCTTCCAATCTTGCGGAACGACGCCAGCTTGCCAGGAATCGTTGAAGATGTTAAGGAGTGCTTCTCGTGCCCGTTTACCAAGGTTGCACAGCATCCTGTGTGAGATGTCATCTGGGCCAGTTGACGACGACTTATTACATAAGACGAGCGCCGCATCGAGCTCCTGTGATGTAAACGGTATATCCATGCGTGGGTACCGTGAGTGAGGGATATTATTCACTGGTGTACGCTGTCTTGCCCACGATCATAGCGCAGAAATCTTCTGCTACCACCTCAATTTTATGCCGGTGATGAAAAAGTACAAGGATGTTAAAGGGAAAACGCTGCTCTGGAACAGAACGTAGGCCTCGCACAATTCTCCTTATCTGAGACAGTGGTTTATTAGGATCTAGCGACACACAAATTTCCTCCAATCGCTGGGTGTCTAAATTGTCAAGGTGCTGTTGTATCTTCTTTTGGATGCGCCGGGCTGTCCGTAGATTGTCTGTGGAATTGGTGCGTCGGTATCGTCTTTCGGCACGACGGCGGAATCGCACGAAGTCGCTACAGCTCAAGGTCACATTCAGAGTACATCGAAGAGCCTATTATTGTGCGCATAGCCGCATGTGCAGTTTCCTTAATAGCTTGCTGAAGACCATTGGACAGGCCTTCTTCACAAGCAATCCTCAAGTTGAGTTTTGAACACACTCCAATCTATTCTTTGTGTTGTGGTAGATGAGTACGTGTTCAAAATACCTGTGATCTTCAGGTAAGCGAGTGGGCAGTGGAACGGAGCGGCTGCCACCATGGTCTCATCCAACCACTTTTGCTTTTGTAGAGGTTGGTCCCTCCAAGATTATAGTTCTAAGCGATCTAGCAACTATTGTCTGCTGCTCCTTCCATGCCCACATGTGTTGCTTGATATAGTCGCAGAATGTTTTGTCGTTATAAAGGAACTTCTTCTTTGTGGGGATATTGAACAGAATCCTGGTCCGAATAGCGAAGTATTAGCCGCCATCAGCAAACTAACCGCACACTTGGATGAGCGTCATGACAACTTGCAGAAGAATACTAACGAAATTAAAGAAAACCAGTTGCTACTTGATTCCAAAGTAACAGATTTAACCACCTGACTAACTGTACTTGAACAGAAGGTTATTTCCCTCGAGAGCGTTCCAGACAATGCACAGATACAAGGTCTTGTAACGGCTGCCGTGCGACACGAAAGTGTCGCTCTCAGTTCACGACTTGATGACTTCGAGGATCGCTCTCGTTGGGAGAACCTAATTTTTTATAGGATATTGGATTCTGCTTCAGAAACCTGGGCTGAGTCGGAGCTAAAATTCGTGAAATCCTGTCTGCGTCCCTTAAACTGGAACTTCTTATTGAAGCCATCTCCCGTGCACACAGGCTTGCAACATATGTACAGAACAAAATGTCGACCTGTTATTGTTCGCTTCAGTTCGTTCACAAACAAGAGAAAGTGTATTTACTAAGAAATCGATGCTTCGCAGCACCCCCCGTGTCAGTTAGCGAAGATTTCTGCAAGGCCACGCGCCACGTCCAGAAAAAGCTTTTAAATTTCGCGAAAAGCACTGGGCAGCCATATTACTCGAAGTATAACAAGATACTAATCAACAAGAAGGCCTACGTTTATTGTCCGGTCACCGATCGTGTAACTGAGGCAGGACCTATTTATGATAACCCCGTCCACGTTGCCCCCGAAGTAAGCAATGCAGAATGTGCAGGGGCCAGCGCTCCCTCCTTCACATGTAGCTAGATAAGCATTTCAAGCTCACGAATTTTCTTTTTTTGCTATGTAATTCTCGAAGTGTTACTAACAAGCGTGATGCCCTATCTACGCTAATAGATACATATCTGGCTGATTTCGTCGTAGTAACTGAAACTTGGCTGTCCACGGAAATTGAAAATAACGAAATATTTAACTGTTCAAAAAAGTTTAAATTCTACCGCTGTGACCGGGGTACGAGGCGCGGGGGCGGCGTATTGATTGCCATTAGCGACGAGAGTAGCTCGTTCAGCGTGCCTGTTTTTTCACCGCTTGAAATTGTTGTCGCGTGTGTTCGCATTAACCACAAAGATATCATTGTTTGTGGCTGCTACCGGCCTCCTAGCCTTACTACCGGTTTCGCAAATGAATTACGCGATGTACTAAATAAGTTGCGAGTAAGGTTTCCGGCTGCACCTATGTTTCTCCTAGGTGACTTTAACTTCCCTAATGTTTCGTGGTCTCCCCCCTTTCTCAATAATTTCATCAACTTCTGCTGACAGTGCTGCCTTTCTTGATGTGTGTTCAGACTTTAGCCTTACCCAGCTGGTTAACGCTCCAACCCGCATTACCTCGTCAACCTCCTCAGTTCTAGACTTGATGCTGACCACGCATCCCGACCTAATTAAATCCCTATCAGTTATTCCGGGCGTAAGCGACCATCTAGCTATTCATTTTAACATGACTAAACAACTAAAAGAAAGGATAGCTCAAAAGTTTTTAGGGACTACTAAAGAGCCGACTATGTTTCAATTAATAATGAGCTTCAGCTTTTCCTAAACGATTACTTTTCGCAATTTCTGGAAAGGTCCGTGCAACAAAAAAGGAATTTGCTTAAGCAGAAGGTAGCAGAACTTACCAATCGTTTTATTCTACTCCACAGAATTAGGCAAAACGCAAAGTCCCCTTGGTTCACGCTTACACTAAAACGACTACTGAATAAAAGAAACGAGTTTTTCGAAGGGCAAAGCTAACTAACAACGCGGAAAGGAGGTCCGCTTATCATCACGCAGCTGACGAGTACACTCGCGCATTATTCGTCGCAAAAGAAAATAATTAGCAACAAACGCTTCCCTCCCTGCTTGCAACTAACCCACAGAAATTTTGGCAGATGATTAGGGGAAATGAAAAAAAGGCGATAGAAATAATCCATGAAGATAACACCCGTGTACCAAAAGAAGAGTGTTGTGTCATTTTAAGCTCTGTGTTTTCATCGTGCTTTGTTAAATCTACAGCACTTTCCTTTCCCGATAAGCCCACCCACAACTTTGTTTCCATGGAACCCCTTTTATTTTACTGTGTCGGTATACAAAAATTGATAGAAAACATGAAATTAGCCAGTGCTCCAGGTGAAGACGGTATCTGTGCAAAGTTTTTGCGTATTATCTCTGTTTACTCATCTGTCACTTTATGTAAGCTTTTCACACAGTCTTTGGAATGTCATTGCCTCCCGGGCGACTGTAAAGCGGGGAAGGTGGTTCCTCTCCACAAATCAGGTGACGTTCATAACCCCCGCAATTACAGGCCAATATCGTTAACAAGTATACCGTGTAAGCTCATGGAACACGTAATCTACTCCCACATAATCACTTTTTTTAGAAAACAACTCGTTCTTTAGTGATCACCAGCATGGATTCCGGAAACAGTACTCGTGTGAGACCCAACTTCTCTGCTTTACTAATGACCTTTTTCTTGCCATTGACGCTTCTTCCCTTGTTGACTGTATTTTCTCGACTTTGCTAAAGCTTTTGACACTGTATGCCATATACTGCTGCTGCTAAAACTAAGCAAACTTAATCTTGACGCTAAAATATTAAAATGGATTGAATGCTTTCTAATAGACCGCTCCCAATTTGTAACTGCGAATGAATCCAACTCCCCCTTTCACCCGTAACCCTCTGGCGTCCCCCCAAGGATCCGTTCTTGGCCCACTACTCTTCCTGATTTACATTAATGATTTGCCACATAAGATCTCTTCTATTAAACTTTTCGCCGATGATTGTGTTATTTACCGCGAAATTAAGACCCCTTCTGACCACCTTGCCCTTCAGTGTGACTTAGACAATGTTTCATCTTGGTGCGATACTTGGCTAATGAACCTTAATGTTACTAAATGCAAGGTAATGAGAGTCTCACGTCGAATATGTAATATTTCTACTAACTACGTACTTAATAATTCTCCCCTTACTAAAGTTAGCTCTTACAAGTACCTTGGCGTTACAATTTCTGACAACCTTTCCTGGCAGTCTCACATTGACCTTATTAAGAACAATGCTAACCGCACACTTGATTATTTACGCCGTAACTTCTCCCTTGCCCCGATGCAACTGAAACTTCTGCTCTATAAAACATTAGTCCGACCAAAGCTAGAATATTCATCATCTGTATGGGATCCCCACGTAAACATTCATATCAGTAGCATCGAAGCAATTCAAAATCGCGCCGCTCGTTTCATTTTGTCGAACCATTCCCGTACAGCAAGCTAAACCCATATGAAGTCAACCTTTAATCTACCTAGCCCATCATTTCGCCGCAAAATCTCGCGCTTGTGCCTCTTCCACAAGTTGTACCATACCACGCGCTCACTGAGTAACTCGCTTTTTTTGCCGCCATCCTACATTTTATCCCGCAGCGATCACCACTTCAAAGTTGGCATTACAAGCAGCCGTACAAACCTCCATTTTAATTCATTCGTGCCCAAAACAAGCACGGACTGGAATCACCTTCCCGCCTCCATTGCATCCATCACTGACCCGGCCAACTTCAAGAGTACCATAAACGCATACCCTTTTTAAACATTCTCCATTTGTTTGTACAGATTGTAACTTTTTTTTCACCACTCCTCTCTGTAACGCCTTGTGCATTGAGAGAAAATAAATGAAATGAAATGAAGTGGGGATGTGGTCGCTTCCGTGTGTTTCAATGTCCAAAAACCACTTTACCCGTGTAGCTAATCGGCGTGAAACAAAGGACAAATCAAGGCAGCTGCTATATGTAGTGCCTCGTAAAAACGTAGGACTGGCGTCATTCAGGAGGACGAGACCATAACTGGAAACCAATGCTGCTAGACGTCGTCCCGTTGAATTAAGCCTTGAGCTTCCCCAGATGGGATGATGCGCATTGAAATCCCCGGTGACAACCCACGGACCCGGATGTGCCCTTAATATGCCGTCTGGTTTTTCGGCGTCGAAATGACTTGATGAGGATATATACACGCCTAGAATTGCGAATGTCACCTTTCCTTTTTTAACATACAAGCACACACACTGATTGCCGTCGTGAGGTTGCACTGGCTGGACGACGTAAGTAAGCTCCCGGCGAATAAATACAACCTTGCTACTTTTGATGCCACTTGAAGAGAAAAATGACTCGTAGTCGGATAATATGATTGGGTGCGATAATTTCGGTTCACATATAATCATGATGGGAAATCGGTACAGATGAACAAACTGGCGAAAATCAGACATGCGAGATCTCAGACCTCTTGCGTTCCACTGAAATATCGACGCTTCTCTGACCTCCCGATGGAACGACTTGTGATTGTCGGCCATGGCTTTACTGGAGGCTTGCAAGACCGGACTCAACGCGTCCAGCACCTGTAGGCCGCTCCTAGCAGTTGGCGTATCGATGCTTGTCAGAAGACTTCTGATGACACTCACAATGTATCGCAGCATAGGAATAGTTTGACGATCTGCTGTTGGAGCCTCGTCATCAGCAGCATTGGCTTTCACTGGGAGCAGAGAGCGGGAAGGCTGCTCGGAAGGCCGTGCGTTCGCAAGCACCGGCCAGTCTTCAGGGGAGAGAAGCATCGCCGGTGGAGGTATTCTTGTACTCTCTGGCTTTCTACAGGAAGTTGATTGTGGTGTAGACCGAAGTGGTGCATGAATATCAGCTTGACTCGAGCGCTTCCGTCGGTGGCGACGTCGATGCCGGATTTTCTGTGAAGCTTCTCTATGGGTGGAGTTATCCCTGACCATTTTTTTCAGGATACCCAGTTCTTTCTTGAGTCTTGGGCATTCCTTAGGCTTCATGCGTACCTCAACAATTGCCGCACCTATAAGTTGTTGCACAACAGGTGTCTACCGTGTGCGCCTCCGCGACACCGGGGGCATACGGTAGAGTTCGCACAGACGCCCTTGACATGGCCGATCTTGAAACACTTGTGACACCGAAGCGGCTTTGGGACGAAATGCCGTACCACATGCCGGAACGTCCCACCTTGACGTGCGTAGGGATTTAGTCACCCTTAAAGACTATCTTAACGCAGCGGCTGTTCCCGAGGCGGCTTGTATGCTTAATGACTACTCCTTCGTATGCCGGTTTTTTCACAATGGGTAGATCCGTGTTTGGGATTGTCAAGTCAATGTCGTAAATGACACCTGCAGTGCAGGTCCCAGTCATCGGTACGACCGCTCGTACTTTGACATCTCCAAACTCTGTCATCATTCGAAGCTTCTCCAGCGTGTCTGCATGTGTTGTGTCAACAGCTATAACGTTCTTACGTGTGTTAAGCCAGACCTCTTTGATTTCATTCTGTGCTATTCCCTCAAGAACATTGGAAATGGCTTGCCTGTTCAATTTTCGAAGGCTGGCGGAAGGATCCACGGGAATAAAGAGAATAGTATGCGGCCAGCGTTCACTCCTTGCCTTCACGGTTGACGTGCTTGCTGGTGATGACGTCTTGATGAGCCTCCTTTTGGCCTTGTGGCTCATCACAGACACGAAGCTGCCATCTGATGAGTCGTCGCCGTCGACTGAGTAGATGTCCGTGTCTTCACTGGAGCTGCACCAAGAGCCTCGTTTCCTTGCGGAACTTACAAATGTTGAGCTGTAGCCAGACGGGCCAGCAGTTCGTTCTTCGTCCATGGGCACGAGAGCAGGAGCAACTCTTGAGCCGTCGCTGTTGATGGACCATGAGCCTTGAGCCACAAAAGAGCTTGAGGGCGCTGACATTTGACCACGTGGGCCTGTAGAAGTCGCCGCTGCCATCGCCTCGAGGCGAGACGCAGAGAGCGTCCCAGGAATTGTGGAAAATATAATGAAAAACAGTTAGTAGTGACAGACGCAATCTATCACTAAGTAACTTCGTCGTCGTCCTCCTGAAGCCGAAGGTTGCAGCGTGCTAAACGGCCGGATGGGTCTTTGAAGTTAGTGAGCCAGCAAATCGAGTGGTGGTCACTAACGACCTTGAATGACCGGCCGTACAGATACGGTCGAAATTTGAGAACCACCCAAACCACGGCGAGGCACTCTTTTGTCGGTAGTCGAGTAGTTCTCTTCCGTGCGAGAGAGAGCTCTGCTTGCATAGGCTAGCGCTTTCTCGGAGTTATCTTGCCATTGTATCAGTACGGCGCTCAGGCCTACATTGCTTGCGTCGGTGTGAAGTGCTGTTGGCGCTTCCCTGGTCAAAGTGCGCAAGAACCGGAGGTGTTTGGAGGCGTTGGCGTAATTCGTTGAAGGCTGTTTGTTCCTTTTTGCTCCAAAGAAAGGGGACATCCTCTCGTGTGAGCCGCGTCAGAGGCACCGCACTAGACGAAAAGTTGGCACTGAATCGTCGGTAATAAGCGTAGAGGCCTAAGAAGCGTCTCACTGCTATTTTGTCATGCGGTGCGGGAAATTTGCGACAGCGTCAATTTTGCCCGGGTCAGGTCGAACACCGTCGGGGCTGACCACGTGGCCTAAGAAGCAAGTTCGCTGAAACCGAAATGGCACTTCTCAGGTTTTAAAGTCAGGCCAGCCGAACGTATAGCTTGTAGAACAGCGAATAATCGACTAGTGTTCCACAAATGTAGCTGAGAAGACGATAACATCATCTAGATAGACCAAGCATGTCTGCCACTTCAGTCCTGGTAGCACAGTGTCCAGTAAGCGCTGAAACGTGCCTGGCTCTGAGCATAACCCGAATGGAAGCACTTCAAATTCATAAAGACCGTCGGGCGTCACGAAAGCAGTTTTGTTACGGTCTCTCTCGTCGACCTCTATTTGCCATTAGCCACTTCGCAGGTCCATTGATGAGAAATATCGTGCATGCCGCAGCCGATCAAGAGAGTCATCTATGCGTGGCAGCGGGTAGATGTCTTTCTTCGTTACTTGGTTTAACTTGTGGTAATCTATACAGAAACGCAAGCTGCCGTTTTTATTTTTAACCAATACCACGGGGGATGCCCAGGGACTCTTGGAAGGCTGTATTACGTCATCATGGAGCACCTTCTGAACTTGCTTTGGATCTCCTCACGTTCTTTCGGAGCCACACGGTATGGGTTTTGACGGATCGGTCTCGTATTTTCTTCAACGATGATTCGGTGCCGGGTCAGTGGTGCTTGCTTGACTTTCGACGTGCACAAAAAACAATTTTGAACTGGCGCATCAGCTCTAGTAGGCGCCGTTTACCCGAGGGTGACAGGGTTGAGCAAATCTTGACAGACAGAGGTGTTGAGGATGGAATGGTCGCGTCGTACGGTTGCAAAGCGAAGCGATCTCTGGCTTGGTCCACGTCGTCGTAGTAGGCAATCGCGGTGCCCTTCTGGATGTGACGACGCTCGTTGCTGAAGTTGGTGGTGAACACTTCTGCCCGCCCATCAATTAGTGCCAGAACACCTCACTCTATTGAATTATCTTGCGTAAGCAATAGCGTGTCTATTCGCTCCGCTATCACCTCATTACGGCACGGCCGTTCACATAACACCGACACAAGGCAGCAAGATCTCGGCAGGAGCATCACATCATCGACTACACGTAACGTTGCGTTGTTCTTCAGTGTGTGGCGTCGACGTAAGAATGGGCGGAAAAGATGAAGATACGTTCTGGGATGCTTGATGACAGCACCGTACTCCTCGCTGAAAATCCAAAATCAATTTTTTACAACAGTCTGGTAAAATGGCAAAAGTGGCGACGAAGTTCGAATCACCGATTACGAGCCGAGTGGTGCATTCACCGGTTGGCGTCATTAGCTGTCCACCAGCTCTCCTTATGCTCGGCCCACTCCACGGCGTCTTGACCTTCTCAGGTGGTAGGCGAGCTCTCGTCTCATAACAGAGAAGTCAGCACCAGTGTCAACCAATGCTGTTACGTAGTGTCCGTTATAATAACGCTGAGGTCGGCACGTACGAACTTATTTGCATTAGTACTCGTGGTTGTCGTCGTCTTCGTCATCACCGTCGTCACGTTTCTTTGTGTAGAGGCAAGGGGGTCTGTTTGGCGTCTCGGCGATTGGCAACCTTTCCCCCGGAGGTCACGGCAGTTAGTTCCCTGGCACGGACTTGGGGAGCGGTTTCTGATGGCACTAGCGTACCTTTGGCGATTCGGGAATTCTGACTTCATGCAGGTGAGGGAGACCGCTAGTGACGACTTGGTGAAGACGCTTGGTTGGTCGGCAGGTGATCAGCACCATGGTCACGATGGTCTTCAAAATAAAATGAAGCGGGCCGAGAAAAGTTTCCAAACCGGGCTTCTCGAGGACGGCAGTAGCGCGAGATGTGCCTGGTTCGGCACTGTGGGAACGAAGGGGTCCACGATCGGCAGTGCGCCACAAGTCGCGTCCGACGCACTGGTTGTCGCCGCACAGGTTCCCGCTGCCACCACGGCAAGGTAACGGGCCGTGGCTGAAAGGGTG
>WOVY01007674.1:0-39828 GCA_013436015.1 Rhipicephalus annulatus | reverse complement strand
ATATCAATGCTCGCGTATCTGCATTGCGCTATTCCGCAACTTGGCCCTTTATATAGACTATAGTACGGATCCATCACTGTTCTTGCGCTAAACAAGCCCTCTCAATCCGCTCTACCGTTTCTCTTTACCGCGTGGGGCAACCTGCATAGCTCGAAGTGTACGACACCAATATTTGGTTGCGTGACATCCTTACAATCGTTTTTGTTTCGTTTGGATCACACGCCATAGAAATATTCTGAGTTGACTGAATTCACTTCTTTGACAAAACGCCATCACTGCTAGTCTGCCATTTATATTTAATGTGCAAATGTGCAAATACACGCGTTTTTGACTTCAGAGGTTAATCAGAAAAATGAGTCCCAAGTTTCAAGCGTATACAAATATGTTTTAGAATGCGTTCTGTCTATATCAGATGCATCTTAACACGGGCGTAACCCTATACGCAAAATGAAAAGCTTGCATCATTGTTTTTTTTTTTCCAACCAGAAACCAGAATTGGAATCTATTTGGAAACGTTCGAGCAATGGCTGCTTCCAGCGCATGTTTCCAACAGGACAGGTGTTTGCCGCACCACCTGGTGCGATTGGGAGCCCGAATTGGCATCCTATATATACGTTACACGTTCGGAAGAAAACATATACGCGCGAAGGAAACGCGTCGTCAATTCATGCGGCAAAAGGGACAGGCCGGGCCGCACGCGCCTGCGATCATGCGGCGTGACAGGGCCATAAACTTGGCGGCACGCTCGGCATTTATAGGCATTCGGGGCGTTTTTTTTTTTTCTGTACACTGTGAGGGCTGGGCGGGCTAGGCATGAAGGCTGAGAGGCGTTGTGAACGAGAAGAATGCGCTTTATTCGAACATGAAAAAACGTGCCGACCGCGCCGGAGGCGGGGAGCGAGATTGACAAACGTGTCCCCGGCCCTCGCTTGGGCTGGAGTTTATCTGAGTAATGGCGCCGCAGGTGGCGCTGCCGATTAGATAGGCCGCTACGCTATAGTGCGCATGCGGGCGCTCACATCCGGCCCCTCCTTGTCTGACCAAGTCCCATTGGTCTAGGAAAGGAGCAGTACTTGGTGGCTTCACTGCGAGAGAGAATAGTCCTTCAAGCGCTCGGGTGGGCGCTTTTGGCGGTGAGGTCGCGAGGAGGGTACCGCTGGAGGCAAAACTGCAGGGCCAAGGGAAACTGGTGGTTGAGATAACTCATTGCCAACACTGGGAGAGCCAGATGAGTCACACAAAGGCCACTCTTGGGTTTTTACAATGTAAGGCTCGACATAAGGTGGCACGTAGTGCTTGAGTTGAGAGACGTGCACTATCCTGTCTTGGAGTCGATCACGAGGACCTTGACCAGTTACGCGGCTAACGACAACGTACGGGTGTTTTCTGGTTGGTGATTTGGTATATTCCCTTGAATTTGGGTGCCAACTTTCCAGTTCCATCTGCTACAGGCTCTTGGCGGCGCACCCAGACGAACTGGCCGACTTGGAAGGAGTGGTCTCGATGGGACTGATCATATGCTGTCTTCCGTTTCCCTTGTGCTTCCTCGGTATTACTTGCTGCCACGGCCCGGTTCTGAGACAGCATTAGGAGACGGTCTGCAGCAGAGTAACGTAAGGGGATCGACTGTATGGCACAGCATCGGGAGAAGGTCGATTGAGTGTTCAACACCCTCGTACAGACCTAAGTCATCCTCTTCACGAGCGAATACTTCAGCGTGCTTCGAAAGAATGCTCGTGATTTCCCGTTGTTGATGTGCTGGCAAATGGCTACCAACCTGAGCGGCAGGGCAAGGATGGGTCAATGCAACCTCTATTGTTGAAGAAGACACCTCGCCTGCATTCAGAAGACGGGCCGTTGGTGTTTGAAACCTCATATTGGCAAGATAGTGCTAACCACGGGGGTTCATCTGGGCCTGGGAGTGGCATTCGCTGGAGGCCTGGCCTGAGCTGTGGTGTCCAGATACATGGTAATTGAAAGATGACCCCTGGATCATAACAGCGTTCGACATCCTGGGCAACAGTCGCTCATGGCACCGCACACTTGTCCTGTGGTGGAATGACGAATTTCAGTTGGCATGGGTGGCTGGAACACCAACTGTGCGTGACTGGCAGCAAACCAGTCTTCCCCCAATATAAGTGGCATGGCATTGTTATCGAGGACGGCGGCTTCCACCAAACCGGTGATGGGTCCCCACAGAGATCTTCAAGCAGATAGCACCAGCAGGAGCCACTGTCGTTCCTCCAACGACAACTAGAGGGGGTCTGGTCCAGGGCAGGAGGGGCAAAGATCTGACAAGGTGACGAGAAACAAGTGTCACCTTGGAACCACTGTCTGGAAATGCGTCCACTTGGCCGCTTCCAGCAATTGTGGCGTTTACAAGGGCGCATTGGACCAGCGATCCATCAAGGGTCTCGGAAAGCGTGCTGTGAAGAGCTGCGAAGGATGCGTTGTAGACTGTGTGGCAGTAGCTCTGGATGGGCACTTGAAGCTAGATGTCCTTTTTGGCGGCATTGAAAACACACGGCTTCGGCCAAGTTCTGGCCAGAACGGTAGGCAGGAGCGCCATGCCTCGTAGAGATGGTCTGGTACCGAGCCTCTTGTTGGTCTGGTGGTGGTAGGGCTGCGATTCGCTGCGGCTGTCTTGTTTTGTCTGGTACCGCCTGAACATTCGTGCCCTCTTCACTGTGGTGGGGCACCTGTGGGCTTGGCATTACTAGTTTGGTGCTTGAATACCCTGGGCGTGGGAGTCGACGAGACAAGTGGCTCAATGTTTGGTCAAGCTGCGTTACGATGTCCATATAGGCGGCGACGGTTCTGGCCGTTGTGCTGCTATAGTAGTGGCCAGGTTCTCGTCGGAAATGCCCTGAAGGGCGTACTCTATGCGCTGAGTGTCGGTAAGAGTGACTGGGCATCCCGAAATGAGCTTCAACTTCGCCAAAGAATAGTGGACCAGGTTCTCTCCGTGCGCTGCACGCGACAAGTAACAGCTTGTTGCCACTGTAGTAAGGTTTTGCTTGGCGCTGAATTGATCCAAGAAAGCTTGCCTGAAGGCTTCCCAGGTGGACACTGACGGCCAATGACTGCTTTCCAATCCGCGGCTGCTCCACGGAGCTTTCCCAGAGCGACGGCGAGTACGGTTGAAGGCTCCCCACGAAGCTAGGTTTCGAGGTTCGTTCCAACTCTTCAATCCAGTGGGACGCTGAAATGCTGCCGTCTCCATTAAATGTAGGAAGCGATGCGGACAGGTCTGGAAGAGTCCGTGACCTGAACTGGCGCTGCAGCGCGTTGTGACACTTGAAGGAGCTGTTGAAGTAAACCCGTCAGCAACTCGGTACTTTGGGCTGCGTCGAAGCTCGAAGGAAGCGGCGTAGTGTTCGGGCGCTGGCTGGACGCTGAGGAGTCTGGGGAAGGCGACAAAGGCGTCATTGAGCGGTTTTGGGCTATATCGGCGAGGAGACGATTGATCACTTCTTCCTTCGGCCCCGTAGCGTCCAGGTTTCGGCGAACCAACTCTTCACGGAGGAAGTCTGCTGTAAGCCGGCGAGGTCCTCAGGCGTAGCCTCGTTCCAGTTCACAAGCGGCATGGCGTTCACAAGAAATTAGCAGAAGGAGCACAAGACTCACGAGAGACGAAAAAGGCGGGCAGGTCAAGTTGGTTCGGCTCTGCAGGCGAGCTACTTCATCGGGCGGGTGGGCGTCAGCACGACGGTCGGCGAACAAAAGGCAAAGGCACACGAAATGACTCGGACGAAGCGGCCGAAAGGCGTATCGGGCGGCGGACGGTAAGCACAGGACGGAGCGCCGCGCGGCTAGTCCGGCGGATCACTTCACGAGGCGGGGCAAAAGGCGACGTTCCAGGCATGGTTCGGAGTCGACTGCGCCAGTTGTGAGGGCTGGGCGGGCTAGGCATGAAGGCTGAGAGGCGTTGTGAACGAGAAGAATGCGCTTTATTCGAAATGAAAACGTGCCGACCGCGCCGGAGGCGGGAGCGAGATTGACAAACGTGTCCCCCGGCCCTCGCTTGGGCTTGGAGTTTATCTGAGTAATGCGCCGCAGGTGGCGCTGCCGATTAGATAGGCCGCTACGCTATAGTGCGCATGCGGGGCGCTCAAACACACACATAAGACCGAGTGGCGCCCTATCTCGGGCCGGTCCGTGGTAAACGCTGAAATGGCATTTTCTTGTTTCCTCCGGCAGCAGGGTTCGCCTTCAGCCGCGTGGGGCCGCAAGACCTGCGTGGGCCCGCACAAGTACTCGCTGCCCCCGACGCCGATGTCGCTGTCCGATGAGCGTCCGAGCCTGGTCGAGTGGCCGCAGCGACTGGCCACGTTCGCCCAGCCGCTCAGACTGCCCGTGATGGACCTGCTGTCGTCGAGGGAGGCTTCGAGGAGCGTCGAGTGTCTCCAGGACAGACGCGTAAGTGTGCTGTCTACTCTATAGTTCATACGGAGAAACGTGACATATTGCGATGAAGATTTGGCCATGGAAGTGATAAAATTATGCCTGTAGATACCGAATGGGAAGGAGCAGGGGAATAACATTACGAGAAAATTGGATGAGAGAGTGAGAAATAAACTTTATTGTGGGACCATGTTTGAAACCGTAGGTTGAACTTTGTGGCCTCCGCAGCCTAGGTATAGCCATGGATTGCTGCTGTTGCTCGATTCCTGCCCACCAACCTTAGTTTGTTTGCAAGGTCACGCGGTAGCAGCCGAACTTCCCACTAGCCTATCAGTCGTTCCCCTTCTGGTTCTGCTTTGTTCGGCGATGACGGTGGTGATAGTGGGACGTGGGTCTTTCTTGCACCATATGGCGAAATTTGGACGTCGTGATAATTTAAGTGTGATTTGGAGAGTACATGGAGGAAGTACAGTCATGACCACGTCTGTGTTGATCGCGTGAGCAGCCGGCAAACTCTGCGGGGCGAAACCTTCAGACAGTATCAGGCTCTGATGTGGTCAGCAGGACAACTAGGCCACACATACTCCTGGTACACCACTTCAGAGCCCGAAACTGCCTCAATGTTTCGCGAAGATCGGCTGCTCGCGTGCTCAACACAGGCGTGGCAGCGGCTGTACATGTAGAACTGCATTTAGTTGCAAGCGTTGAATCCCTGCAGGAAATCGGAAGAGTATGTCCTGTTCTGTCAGGTGTGCTTGTGTCAGGTGTGTCATGTCACGCTCGAATTATAAGACTGTTTAAAATGAAAAAAAAAGTAGGAGCAACACTGAAGACGTGAGTGTATCGCACACGAAGTGGTACTCCTTCTCTTTGGTGGCTTTGTGGTCAATTGCACGAACGTAACTTTGTTTCCGCAGGACGGTGGTTTCTACCAGGAGTGTGCTCAGAATACGACCCTGCACCAGCAGCGATCTCCTCACGAGCGCTCTTTGGGCCCTGTGGTCCGCAAGACGTCCTCTCGCATGTACCGCAGCCGTTCCACGTCGGCTCTCGTCATCGAAGCTTCGCTGCACGACGCGGTCGTGATGGACCACGATGAGCTGGACACCTCTGTTTTGACTCTGACCCCCTCGGATGGCCGATACAGTCGCGACTGCTTCGACGAAGCGGCAGTCGTCGATGGGTAAGCGGGCTGGTTGAACACATCATCTTGGGTTAGTTGCTCAGATCTGTTGAACACTGTTTGTGGGAGCTAGTCAAGACACACGCAGAAGAGTCGCACACATTCTCTCATGCCCATGACAACTCGAAAGCGAAAACATCTTTTTCTTTTCAGTCTCAGACTCTCCGCTCTCACCAATCTTTTCTAAAGAATACTGCGCACGTTTATGCCACTATGCCGGGGACGATTAGTAAAGGAAGCCATATACACTCAGTATCATCACTTTACAAGACTTCAGAAATTTATTTCTTAATGGGCTCACTGGAAAGGCATCATGTACCTTGTTGAGTGTGCAAAAGGTCATGCTGTTGTCGTAAAACTCTAATTTTGGTGCCAAGTGTTTTGGTGCCGATGTCTGAAGATGCCTAAGGGATTATTGAAATCTTTCCCTCGCGATGAGCCTTTGCATTGCGCAACACTAAGCTCCATCTGCCACCTCTGGGCCGTTCATCCGGCCCGCGAGGTGGTGTAGAGGCCAACCCTCGGCGTTCCTACCTGTGATACTTTGGCCCGGTCAGCACAAGCACTGCAGTACTCTTCATAAAGTTTTTACCAACCTACCAAGTTGACGCGACGGGTCTTTCGTTGTTCCGCCTAGCCAACCTCGCTTTCCAGGCTAGTGATGTGCGCAAACTCTCCCACCTCACAGGGTGTCCGGCTGCAAGACCTTCCCTGTTCCGAGGAGGGTGGTATTACCAGCAGTGGTAGCAGCACGACCAGCGGTGGCCCACCCACTCCGCCGCTCGTGAAGACGTCGGCGCTCACGGTGCCGGCGACACGGCCAGCCTGGCGAGCTCTACGCAGCACCGCTCGGACGAGTCCGGCTACGAGAGCGACGGCACCAAGAACGGCGGGGAGGACAGTCCCAACGAGGACGCGCTCGCCACGGCCGCTACTGCCGCCGCTGGTACTGCAGCTGCACCGCACTACCAGCAGCATGCACAGAGGTGCTTATACTTGTTGCACTTCGACCGCCATGCTAAATATTTCTAGTAATACTTGAATAGCTAAAGTACCTTAAATGATTGATCGCTTAATTGTGAATGTGATGAAGTCTACAGAACAGCGCCCTCTTAAGGGACATTGTGGTTTTCGCTTCGTATATTGTTCTGTTCTATGGTTCAGTTTAGTATGTGTTCCTGGAAAACGAAAAACAGCTCGAACCACACGATAACAAACTGAGCGCTCCGGTGGTTCACTCTGTTTTTTGGTTTTCTATGGAAATGTACCAACCGGCTCAAATAAACGTTCTGGTGTTTGCTGTCATGGTGCAACTTCTATTTCTATCTCATCCTCCTCAAAAATAAAGCGGGCGTTGTGCTCCTCTCGGTGGCAGACGTCGTCGTTGTCTCTATGTATGGCTCATAGCTTCTGCGGGAATTTGACAAGAATAAGTTGCTGGCCTGCTTCCTCCTTATTTCCTCTTTCTCCATTGCATCTGTGTTTATGAGATTGTTCTTTACGAAACAATAGTGCCGTTGTCGAAAGCGTTTGAAAGTTGTTATCTGGTAAATCATGACCGGGCACACGCTGTTCCTGAATGGTTGCGTGAGGTGTAGCGGCACAATTTGTTTACTTCGCACAGGCGAATGACTCAAGCCAACGGGACCGTGCAGTCTCCACGCATCGCCGGCACGGAGCCCGCCAGTCACCCCTTCAAAACTGACGTCACATCCACGACCCCCGCTCAGCGTCGGCGGCGACCACAACGACGCCGTCCACGGCACCGTCTCAGCGCCGCTCGTCGTCCCAGGAAGGCTCGAACGTGCAGCGGATCGCAGCCGCGCTTCTGCACAGAATCTCCCTACAGTCTCCAAGCTCCGCATTCAAAGAATCCAGGCAGGACAAGTCCAGGTGAGATCATTGTGGCAAGTGCTGCTTGGGCAGGTCTGTACTATAAAGTCATAAGACCCCCTCGCCTCCCTTATCCTACACTGATTGCCATGTTGTTTTTGCAGTGAGCCATCGGGAGTTCGTATTCAGCCCGTCATGTTTTGGGGCACAGTGGTTAGTGACATTTAGGGTGTCTGTCTTAACACGCCTGGTTTTGCCCTATTAAACAAGGGCACGTGTGCACGTGATGACGCGCCGAAGAGGAGCAACACAATAGCTGGGAAACAGTAAACCTGCGTGCATCTTCTGTCAAAGACAAAACTAATTTATGTTGTAGTTTAAATATTTTTGCATGATTCAGTTGCTTGTGAATAAGACTAACCACAGATAAAAGTGTACTACTGCAAATCCTTCACATCACTGCCAATTAGTTCTAATTAATGTTTATCCATACGAAGAAAACAAGCCCTTAAATTTACACTTCTCTCCTTTCTTTACGTGTATAATTAGAAATATCACATATAGTGGAGTTTGTATTTAGGTGACACCCTTAACAACACTCTATCATGTGACAATGACACAGATAACATTTGCACCTCCAAATTGAGAACTTTGTTTTTTTTTTAGGCATAAGCTTATGAAAATGCCTCACAAAGTAGCATAAATAAGCTACATATCTCTAGCTACATCCAGGCTAGAACACGCACTCATACTTCGCGATACTTTCCCGTAGACTAATATGAATACTTTTGAAATAGTCAAGTGAATAGGGGTCAGATTTATGTTCAACAAACTTTCAAAGTACAATCCCACCAGCGAACTTACGAAAATTAACAACATTCAACCGAACGAGCCTTGAAGACCAAAGTGGAGACTGAATTTCCTTAAAATACATTACACCAGCAACATAACCAAAGGTTCGTCTGTAAATATATCGTAAGTATTAACCAGAAGTACATACCACCGTGGAGATCTTGCATTAACAATTTATTTCACAAAACAAACATTTCTAAGTATTCTTCTGTTTGTCGTATTAGTAAATCATCATACTGATTTTGCAGTATTGTTACGTTTTGTTTTGCCAAGCATACTCCCTGTACGCATCGTTTGCTGCTCTCGCTGCTTGGACAGTGTATCTGCAGTATTAAAAAAACAGGAATATGCAATTAAACACATATATTATTGTGCAATAGTGAGGGAGCAAACGCTTCTGTGTGTTGACACTATTCATTACTTTTTCGTTATTCATACTGACGTGATGAAACGACCATGCTTTGTGTTATTAGGAATGGGGTCTTTAAATTGCACTGTTTTCTTTTTTTTTCACAGGCTTGAGTCTTCGAAGCAGGACCACAACGTAACGCCGTACGACTGCAAGAGCCCTGCGCTGCAAGACGCAATCCCTGTTCTCCGTCCTCCGGTGGGGTGACAGCTCGCAGAACGCAACACGCCAAACAATAGCAGTATACCAGCAGCAGCAGCAGCGGCAGCATAGAAGCCCCCGAGTCCAGCCCGCGCTCAGATAGGTCCAAACCTACGAACTCCGGCAGCTCGTCCAAGCTGGAGCAGTTTCGTGCGTGGACACTAGACCGCAAGCTGCTCCGCAACCGCTGGAAGAAGTCTTCGTCGACGTCCTCTGAAGGTCACAGCTGCACCTCGTTCGAGTCTCCCGTACTGTCCAGGGCGGGCTCGCAAGAACCGCCGTCGCACGACGTAGTGGACAGTGCTCACTCGACGGCAACTCAAAAGTGCGTCGTCGTGGACTAGCGTGTGCGTTGGCAACAGCGACGTCACGAAGGACATCGCCAAGGAATGCCGGCTGGGTCGTGCCAGTCTCGGAGATCTGGGGTGCCGCAGTGTCGGGGACGTGTCGGGTGCCGTAGACCTGGGACCACGCACGTCGAGCAGCAATGACCTGCGGCGGCGTCTATGGCTAGAGGCGCATCTGGAAGGAGTTCCTACGCGGCAGCATCGAGCGAGTGACGCTTCTGTGCGTAGTGCGCCCGACGGGGCGCGGGTGTTGGCTGTGCGCTTGGCTAAGGACTCGAGGGGTGAGCTTGGCGTGTACATCAAGGGCAAGTGCGCTCCCGATGGCACAGTGCTCGGCTACGTAGTCGCCGACTTGGAGCAGGACGGACCAGCGGCCAGGTGAGCAGCCATGGACGAGAGGGGCCGTAAGCTCTTCTGGTGTGTGAGCGTAGGCGTGCCTAGGTAACGGACTGTCGGAAAGTCCGAGATAAGCATATGGACAGAAACACAATGTGTACGCCTGCCGTCTGCGTTGGGGCAGAGTAGTGCAGAGTTTTGCCGCTAGTGAAC
Source organism: Rhipicephalus annulatus (assembly GCA_013436015.1). NCBI lineage: Eukaryota > Metazoa > Arthropoda > Arachnida > Ixodida > Ixodidae > Rhipicephalus > Rhipicephalus annulatus. The sequence continues at coordinate 30,050 of WOVY01007674.1, read as the reverse complement.
TCGGCGAACACAAGATAGACTCGAACATCACAACATTAGTGGCTGTGTCGTCATGTTTGTGTGCTTCATGTGTATGTTGTTTTTGCTGGTGGCAAAATGTCACACAGAGTAGAGTAGCGTGTGAAAGGTCGATACCCCCAGGCAATAAAACATTGCGTGCTGACTGCGGGCGTAAGACTGCAACACTCGCCGACTTTTGCTGTCGGTAACTGCAGGTGCGGTGTATTTCGCACTTCATTGCTACGTTAACATCTGCGTGTGCACAAAGGCTGACGCCATGGCTTGTATAAGTTACGTGCTAATCACTTAGTAATAATTGCCTTGCAGGAGCGGGCAGCTCCGCAAAGGTGACGAGCTCCTGGTCATCAACGGCCACCAGGTGCAAGGTGTGGAAATAGAGGAGGCACGTCAGCTCCTTGCTACGCCAGACCAAGTGGTGCACCTGTTAGTTGCCCGTCAGGTGAGATTTCTCGATATATACTTTAATTTTGCTGATCGAGGCTGTTATCGAGCTACCATCGGGATGCTTGCTTGATTGCTTGCTTGACGCTTTTAATTTGGCTCGTACCCACTACAGTAGATTGGCCATTAAACCAGTGGGTAATATAAGGGGGAAAATTAAAATTGTCAAAAGTTTCGTGGCTCTGAAGATTTAAAGGCGGCCCATGTTTGACCATTTTCGCGAGCATCGGACGAAAATATATTTGACAACATAAATACGGGTCGTGCCCTTTATTTGTGATGAGTTAAAACCTTGCATCGTTGCGTGGCACCCGCCGTGGTGATTGTCACTGAAAGTGCGTGTGCAGCAGGTCGTGGGTGCGACTCACGGCTGCCGGGAAAACAGACCTGGAACTCTTCGTTAGGGCAGCCCTATAAGCAACGCAGTTTCAGGACGTGAAAAACAAAATTGAAAAATATACACGTAATACACGTCTCCGACACGTCTCTGACAATATAAAGACATGATTTAGCCGCAAAGTTAAGGATATACTCAGAAAGAAAAAACACAAAAACTGGACGAGACGTTCGTCTCGTCTTCGTGTTCCTCTCTTATGTGTGTTTTAATTCGCGTCTAAATCATGTCTTCTAAGTACCAACTAGGCTAGCCAACAGTCTTGTTAAAACGTGTCTCTGACAATCTTTGAGATGCTGAAAAGCAAAAAACTAGCCGATTTACAAGACCGTGTCAAATACACAAGGGCTTATGCATTGATTAGCAGCGAAGCTGTTTGAGCTGTTGGCAACATGTGCTTCGTCGTTGAAAAAAAAAAAAAAGGCTATCTACTTTGTGATCAGACACGTGCTCTCTTCAGTCTCTTTACACTGAAGCTGTTTAAACTACCCGCTTCTTAGCCAATCCCCCAGCGTGAGCGTGTGCCACAGTTTCCAGGACCTTCCTTCGTTCTTTCCTTCCTTCCTATCGGTGCTCCATCGTGCAAAACTCCTCGGGTGGTGCGGGCAAGCCCCACTGCCGTGTGCAACAGCTGCAAGTGTCAAACGAAAGCGTCAACGTGAAAAAAAGAGAGAGAGAAAGCGGAAGACAAAAATAGAAACAAAGGGAATAAGGACGTACAGATATATAAAGATATAAGAACACAGACAGGCACAAAGAAAGAGGGAGAAGGAAAGCAAACAGCTGCTTCTCTCTCCAGCGGCCCGCTCGTGTGTTTTGCCCTACGGTGCGTGGTCCCCCCATGGGATCGCGCGCACGCTTATCTCGCTGTGGCGGATAGCTGTACGTCTTGGGCTTTCGGCGGAACGATTTCGTAGTGGCTACAGGGCACACGAAGGTCACTTGCTCGCTGCAGTCTCTCCGTTTGCGAAAAGAGCGCGCTTTTCAATCGCAGCGTAGTAACAACGGTGACACTATAGTCAGTATGCGCTTGTCCTGTGTGCACCTGTGCGTATACATTTCGTGCATCTTTTGAATTGGAGCCGCGCGTTTAATGTTCAGCTGTGAGCTTTAACTCACGCTCGTCCTGTGTGTGTTCTTTTTGTGCGTTCTTTCTTCTTGAGCAGTGAGCTGCACGTTTCGATCTGGTTGCCGCCTTCGCGTGGTTGCTAACACATTCAACCAGTTAATTGGTTGCTATCGCATTCATTCTTTCGCCCTTGCGAAGAAACAGACTTTTTTTCTTATGCGCGTAGTACAGAGCAGATAACTTTTGTGGAGGTATTCAACGAAGCTGAATGATTGTGATTGCAGGAGGAAAGTGAAGAAGATTACGGCGAGGTACCGCTGGCGTCGTCGCCTACGGAAACGTCCCGACTCGCCGAGCCCCACCGAGCCCCAGCCGAACGGAGGGCCAGCATCTCGCACCCCGGCGCTGCCGCCAACTACAACACTATTCCAGAGGTCTCCGAAGAAGGCGAGAAAGAAAGTCAGGTATGCAATGGCAATCGAATAAGCTATAAATAAAGGGACACCTAAGGGAAATATCAAGTCAGCCGTGAAATTACGCTTCACGTAGCAATTCAATGTTTCGTTTTTGAAGACATTGTGCAAATGATGGCTCGCTTAGAAGCACTGGCGTGATCGTGTGGTTTGAACCTCCATCATTGCAAGGCTTAAAGGTACAAGTTCCTTCCGTGCACGCGTAAGCACATGTTTCTTTTTTTTTTGTCCTGTTCAGCAGCCGCAATTGTTACGCATGTGCTGTTTTGAAGTATCACTCGCTCCGCGTGAGCGCGATTACGTTTTTTAATCGTTTATGTGCAACAAGCTTTCGTTGATCCTTCGACGTCTCGAAGCAGCATAGATGGGTTATTGATATCGGGGACGTAAAAATTTTCACAAGTTCCATTTTTGATCTCGCAGCCTCGCGAAATATTCCAAGACTGTGCCAATAGGTGGCTTAACCTTTAAACAGCGTATCATTTGCGCATGCCGATAATGACGATTGAGGTAGCAATCTAAGCTGAGACGAAAGCTCTGAAAGATGTGGATGTGATGGAACAGTATTTACAATATAAGGAAGATATCGCAATAGATTTAGTTTGTTCTGATTCGTTCAAATGTCGCGATGCAAATAAGCAGCTAACTTACCAAATATGGCTGATCTGCCGCATTCTTTTTCGCTGCATGAAATTCGAGGTCGCAAAAGTTTCTGTGAATTTAATTTGCAACGTAATGCTTGTAATGATTTATTGTTATAGCTTCTCTGACTTTTACTGCACTCGACAAATGCCACAGGATAAAGTGTTTAAGTTAATGAAAAAAAAAAAACGATCTCCCCATTGGGTGATGTCAGCAGAATATTGGTGAGAGTTGAAGGCGGATTCACATTATAGTACATGACTGAGGTTGTTGCTGAGAATTGCCGTGACATTTCGGAAGTCGTTGATAAAAGTAACTTAGTGTTACATTAGACTACTATTGCCATCTGATGACTATCAATGTTGTCTGAATGACTTATACACAATTTCATGTCGTGCATAACCATCAGAGTGCATTAAATGGTGTTCTGAGACAACCAACTAAATATGCAGTGAGCACGCATAATTTCTTGGATGCGCTGAAAATACATGTGTTGGAACGATTCATTGCTTATGAATCATTTTTTTTCACAAAAATAATATTGAGAACAAACAGAAAGTTCAATCACATCTAACAGAATATTGCCCATGGTAGTTGACCAGATTATTTTGAAAGCAAGAACAAAGTAATAAAGCCTTTATTTATCATATGCATACATAATATAAACCTTTCAATTAGTATATTTTGTTTGATATGATATCAATACTTTCAGTTATCATTTAAGCACATAAGGACTTAATACAGAATACCCCTGCAACACTTATGCAGTCAAGTGCAGTGGTTATTTCTGTTAATTAGCATCACTTCATAGTTTACTCGCACACTAGCAACAGTGCTTCATTTTATAAGAGTTTGAAACTGCCCCTTAGTGGAGTCAGTTTTGTAATGTTGCATTTTTTCCAGATTTACTCTGTAGAGGGGAGTTTGTCATACGTGTCTGTTTTTCATCCCCACGTTTTTTTTTTTTGCGATAGCAATTATATGGGCAGTCTCGGCTGGTTTTATGTCACGGCCGCCGCTGTCATTCACCGTACATATATATGTATCTATATAAGCGCGCTGCACGTTTCAATCTGCTTGCCGTACTCAGCATGAGAACGGCAAGCTTCCACATTGTTGCTGTTGCATTCATTGCTTCGCCCTTGCGGCGAAACTGTGACTCTTTTCTAGGTTTCTGGTACAGTCAGTATGAGTCATAGACTAGCCCAGTCGACCACCTCACTGTGAGATTTCCTGCTATTATAAACAGCCCTGTTGCTTTCCTTTGAGCCAGCAACCCTTCTTTTCCGCTTTAACAAGGGGGCGTTCTTACCAAATAGTTCTTTTTATCTGCCGCGGTGGAAGAGTGGTTTCTTGACGTAGAAGTCGCTGGTTCGATCTGAGCATCGGCGGTCGCATTTCGATGGAGGCGAAAAGCTAGGGGCTCAAGTACTGCTAGGTGTCCATGCACGTTAAAGAACCCCGAGATGGTCAAACTTTCCGAAGCTCTCCACCATGGCATGCCTCGTAGTCATATGTGAGTTTTGACTCTCAAAACCCTAGAAGTCATTATTATACAGTGCACAGTTTCATTTCTTTCCCATTGTGTGATCATGGTTACCCTTTGTCTTGCGTTTCGCAGGCGACGCAACAATACAGCAGCGGTGTGCTCTGCACGCTTCCTCGCCGACCCCGTCACCGTGACAAACGGCTCGGTGGGCAGCGCGTCGAGCGTCTCAAGCAACAGCGAACTGCTTACTGTCACTTTCGTGAAAGGCCCCGGCCGAGGCGCCCTGGGCTTCAGCGTTGTGGGTGGCCGTGACTCGCCCCGCGGGGCCCTGGGCATCTATGTGCGGCGCATCTTCGCCGGAGGCCAGGCTGAGGGCCTGCTCCGCGAGGGGGACCAGCTGCTCTCACTCAACGGCGAGCCCTTCGAGGGCCTTTCACACGCCGAAGCCATCGCCGCGTTCAAGCGCGTTCGCCAGGGCGAACTGGTGCTCAGGGTGGCTCGTCGGCCCCCAAAGAAGTGAGTTGCCTCCATTTGCCGGAATCGTGAATTGGCCACATACCCTCAAACCTCATTGGAACAGAGCCACACTTGCCACTGAATATACTTCGTTATATCCGAAAATTTGTTACAAACATATTTGTAGCACTGTATCTATGGCAGCTATGCTTCGTGTACTTTGTTTTGAACGATAATTTGGTATATACGGGTGTGTTATATCACGGTTTGAGTGTATACCTATGCTGATTCATACTTGTTCACACATGTTTTCATGCACAACACTCCTTGAAACTCGCCTTCACTTGCACTCCCGAACGCGCAATTTTTTTTACACTCACACCTACTCATACTTACCAACACCTGGTAATGGTGCCTTTCATTTGCACATGCAGTCACTGCACCAGGTCACATTTGTGCTCACGCACTTTCACTCTCTGGTGCCCCTATAGGAAACAGCATCTATTCTCGTCTACCAGCAGTCACCATCTGCTCAAAATTGTCAAGGAATTTCGTATCTATTAACACTATGCAGGAAAAGATCCTGTGTTTTTTTCAGTCACACCCTCTCAGACTTCACAGTGCTCACTCCTGTTTAAAACAACGTGCACTCACACCGCTTGTGGTACTTTATAAAACGAATGTAGTTCCAGTAAACACCAGTGTCATATTTAGTATGCTGACCTATAGCTCGGGTGGACTATCATCTTCATCTAGTAAGATTTTTACACTGCAATACCAGTCATGTTCTGCATTCTATGCGTTACCTTGTAAGTGTAGGTGACACGTCCACTGATGAACTTTCCTTACCCACTGAACTACCATACAAAATAAAGTGTTTGGCTGGGAAGTTAGGACATAATACTGCAAGGAGGTAATACATCTCTAGGGCTTGGCCAATGAGTCATTTCTCATACAGTAATCATACACTGGCTTTTAATTTCCCATACTCCTCTATAATATGTGACACATATACTCAACGTTCATAACAATGCACATTCCACTTAATCTACAGAGAGTGAGTGATGGGAATTCTTGAATTAAAGTTTGTAATGTTGTGTATACTAATAATGAATCGAATAATTAAGTCTCTAGCTCAAACAGGCTGGTCGGACATGCCAACTAGTTCATTATATCTGAGCCAACTTTTAATAAATGTTATAATACAGTTGTTATGCATCTTCTTGATATCTATAATTTGGCATGATTCAGGATCACATTTAAATATCGCTGAAACTGAGTAGGTTAAATCTGAAAGCAGACAGAGTGCTAGACTTTTCGAAAGCCTGTACTGCAAAAAAAAAAAAGCATTTGCGGTGGAGAGTTGCTGGTTAGGGATTGCCCACAATGTGACATGGTGGTATGGGATTGGGACTCTGTATAATGGGTGATGTGAAGTTAATCATAAAGATGTTGCTCATCTAGCTATGAGTGTGCATTGGCCTGATAATAGTGCCCAGGTTGTTTGTGCTCAATGCAATAATTCAATTAAATGAGAGTATACAAAAAAAGTCTTTTATGGTCTTGAGAGAACAGAAACCATACAAATAGAAATTCACTGCTTAAAAAAATAGAAAACGAAACATTTACAGATTACAAAATAAAAAAATACAAATTACTACAGAAGATGATATAATACAGCTTTAATTGCTAGCTATTACAGATTAACTGGTACTTCTGCAAGGTTGATGATTAGAAAATGATAATGAAGCAGAAGTAAGGCTGTCTTCAGCCACAAAGTAATTATTGTAAAAAAGTGGGTGACAAACTCTTCAATTTTACTTTTGTATGCTGATGTAATTGTATGAGCTTGCAGTGCCAATTAACATATTTTAGTCCAGCTTCTATATACATGTTTGTTGTATTGTGCTACGCATTTATTGCCATTTAATGCTGGCTACTCCCATTTTTTCCTTCCTTGACATGCTTAATAACAATATCTGAAATGTTTCTTTACAGCTCACAAGTGTCCAAGTCCTGTTGTAACCTGGATAGCATGACATAGAGAAGACGCAAGGTTTTTCAAGCATTAACCAGTCTCACAACATCTAGTCTGCATGGACAGTTGCATCTGTGATACCATATGTGAATGATTACAGCCCTACTCATCGTCTCCCAGCTTCAAGAAGTTTTTGTACAATAGCTTCCCATTATCAGTTTGTGTGGCCTCACAATACCACTATGTGCTGCTGCTACTAAGTTTGCTCACTGTGCTTGCAAACTGATACTATATTAAAGTTAATTAGTTTCCACCCTGAAATTATGTCTTATTCTTTTTCACTGCATAAAAACTAACACAGCCACACATCCACAACTCTCAACATTGCATTCACTGTGGCCAAAAAACATTCACACTGAAGTAATGTAGTTGTGAGCTGGAACAGTTTCATATACTAATGGCGAATTCCACTGGGAGAGCAGGAGCACTCAAAAGCACCCTGAAAATGCTCTTTCAGAACTGGCGTGTTTCAGCGGTCAAACAAGTGCAGGAGCACTGTGATCCATTGGTAGATCGAGAGTGCTCTTGCGGTGCCGAGAGCAGCCAGGAGCAGTTTCGAGTGCTCTCGCCTGAAATGCAAAGTAGGCTTAGTACGACAACAAGTCACGTCCTTAAACGCCTCAGTCTCCGAATTTCGCTTCAGCCGGCGAGTGAGACTGCAATAGTTGCAACCATGTGTAGTTTGACACTGTTTTTTACAAATGGCTACGATGACAGCTGGACGTCTGCCGTTGACAGCTGGACATCTGCCGAATGAGTCGTTGCTCAACATACTAGGTACTAAGATAATGAAGAACTCTGGACTGACCGATTTCACGCGCATTTTGCTGCTGCCCCACAGAGAATATGCCGGGGCTCCGAATGTTTTCCCATCGCATGGTCCCCCTGCTCATCAACCCCTTCTCCTGCCCTCTGGGAGCGCGCTGCATTCCAGTGGCAGGTTGAGTGGCCCTGCTCTCAGTGCTCCCCCTCACACCTCACTGCCATACACCTCACTGCCCTGCACCTCTACTCCTCTTCTCTCAATGGAACTCGCCATTAGGAAAGGAAGCAATAAAGTCAACTGCTCTGCTATAGACAGTTCTGTATAGAGGCATGTACAATCTATGAAAGTGCCTTGCCGCAAGAAGGAGCTTTTTGTGGTCATTTTTTCAATTTGCTAAAAGTTAACCTTTCTTATTTTTGCCCTTAACATTTACGAAGATATTCTAGAACAAAACTTATTTTTACACTAAAGTTTGTTGATAAAACCTCAATATCTTGCAAAGTGTATGTTTATTCGCACGTGAGTATTTTCAGTGATAAATTCTAAATCAGTTCAGCTGTCTCTTCATTCATTCAGATCAGTTCAGAGCTATCTCTTCATTAGCATCTTGCAGTAAAACGATCTAGCTCGTAACTTTAATAAGTTTGGTACTTGAACTTATTAAATAAGTGCAGCTTTTACCACTTATTTTGAGTCTGGACATCTGAACTGATGCAAGTTCTATATTATGGTTCAAAAGTATGTGGCTGCATTTTTATGTGACCATGATAAAATCTTTTGTTAAAATTTCGTGCCACTAAAGAGCACTTATCCATGTTGCCAGCTCATCGATGGGCAATGATGTTTTTCCTTAATGGGCGCAAGTATGAAATGTTCAAATTCAACAATGGCTTTTTCTTTCCTACTTTGACAAACATGAGTATACTATACTAGGTACATCACCTCCTCACAATTTTTACTACTTTGTCAGAAGGAAAGTTTCAACATCACGAAACTCTATTGATCTTTCACTTGGGAATTTAGTCAGATTTATGCAGGTGAAAAAAATTCCCTATTTGTTTATTTTGTAGATTTAAAGTAATGCCTAGAAATAACAAAATCGCTAAGATATATTGGAGTTGTGTGTCTAGACAAGATTTTAAAAATTCGCAATGTCAAACTCTCTTGTAGAATATTAGGTTTCAGTTACAGCTAAATATCCATTTGGCTAAATAGTAAAGATATAGCTTCTCGTCATAAATGAGAAGTGAGCAATACAGAAGTCCTAAACCTTTCAAAGATGATAAAATATGCAATCTTTAACATCATACATTCTTCGAATATGAAATGTCCCTCTCTAGATTTTATCTAAATGTAAAAAAAAGATTAACAAGTAGTCAAGTTACTGACGTTCTTTCGTGACCATTATTCTCGTACTAAATTCGAGAGGTCTAGCTGCTTTGATAAGTGCAATTAAAGGTGGTGTTGCCTGGTTTTGGAGCTTCAGGGCTTCACAGCAGTAAGAAAATGCTGCAGGGAAGCCATTCAATGCGAAACTACTCAAATACAACGACGTGGCATGACACGTGTATACTGACTTATGGCCGTTCCACGCGCTTCCCGCACAGCCGCAACGCACATGCCGGGACCCCTACCGCACGCAATTTCACCCTCCGCAGCATCGCCAATTGGCTTATTTGTCCCCCGCTTGCGTGCGGTAAGGGTCCCGGCACGTGTGTTGCGGCTGTGCGGGAAGCGCGTGGAACGGCCCTTACAGTGACACCCTGCATGTGTTCCAGCATACCGCAATGACGTTAGCGGAATAACGAGTGTGACCGGAATACATCATATAATCACTGCATTTTACAGATGCCCTTCATGTTCATAGATAACTTTTGCAAAAAAAAAAAGATCACTAAACCGAGTGTTGAAAGCGCCACTTGTTCGTCGCTACGTCACTGCCAAAATTTACACCAGATGGAGTTTCGTTGATCTCCGCCGAACGTATATACGACAGTAATGTCGGCAGTGCGCTTCTGTTTGAGGCCCGTGCTGGAGCGCTCCGTACTCGGGTGTATCGCCGTCACTTCGACCCGTCGTTGGCCGACGGCACTGTACAATGCAGGACATGCGGGAAAGACGAGGAGAACATTGAACACCTGGTGCTTCACTATGAACGCCTGTGCCCTGTCAGACAGATGGCGCCACACTACCGGAGGCACTCGGCTTTGTGAAAGACGGCGGCGCACCGGGAGGTGACAGCCGCGATACCAACGTGCACCCCCTGGCAGCGACAGCAATAACCAAAGCAAGGCTTCTAGAGTGGTGGTCAGGGAGACAGTGAACAATTGTGATGATGTTCATGGACCTGGTGCGATTTTTCTTTCCCTTTTTTCGTTTTTTTTATTTATTTGTTTCTCGTTCCGGTCAGGACACTAAAAGGTGCCCCCCCCCCGGTATAAAGGGGAAGACCACAGAGATCATCAGCATCATCATCATCTCTACCAGATGACGCCACATCCGGGGCACTATTAGAGTTACTGTATTACCACGGAAAAAGAAGAATATGCTACCTTTAGATAGCAGAGTTGCGCATACCTTTTTCTTCCGCCGCTATTCGGCGAGCGCTGTCAGGTGGTGGAAAGTGACGTCAAATGTCCGATTTCACGTGGCGAAGCCAACTTTACGTGCACAATGGCGCGGTGCCCGCGCATACTTCAGTCCCATCGCGACTGCTACTAGGGGCTCATCGTGGTTGAACAGCACACACAAGACGACGACAAAGTAAAAGGGCACATACAGGCGCTGACTCGCAAATCGTATTTATTTGGGAAAGAACAGCTGATATACTGGTGAAGTGCAACTTAACAGGCAACGCAAAAAAAAAAAAGAAAAATTGGCAGATCCCACGTACAGCGGGAATCGATGATACGCGAAGCACGAATGAGGAAGGTTGATATGCCACTTCAAAATCGGCGCAATGCTACGAGGCGGGCGTAAATCACGCCGTCATGATTATCATCTTTAGACGTGTCAATAGGTGACCAATGAAAGAGCGAGGAATTGTGGGATGCACCATCTGCTACCGGCTTCCTGTTCGAGAAGAGTATAGACGACGGTGAACCGCTTCGCCACAAGCCTCATATTATTCGGGATTCGATTGATTGATTGATATGTGGGGTTTAACGTCCCAAAACCACTATATGATTATGAAAGACGCCGTAGTGGAGGGCTCCGGAAATTTAGACCACCTGGGGTTCTTTAACGTGCACCCAAATCTGAGCACACGGGCCTACAACATTTCCGCCTCCATCGGAAATGCAGCCGCCGCAGCCGGGATTATTCGGGATTCGCGCGCGCGGTCGATCGCCCGTTTATCTTCGTGCTGATAAACCATGGTTGGTTGTTCAGCCGTTGGCTGCTTCAACTCGAGCATGAAAGGCAAACGCATGAATCGATTGCCATGAAACGAAAAGAGAAAAATGAGGTGGGCCGCAGCTCTGAAGAGAGCCACAGTGACAGGTAGCCTTTGGGTACGGAATGTTGAATCCAGAGTGTGCGAAAACATTTTTATCGCAGATACGTGTGCATTCCACACTAAAAACAGCTTACGCATGAATTTCTTGCGAATATTATATTTGAAGATAAATTGTTGCGCAGGCGTGACTAGCAACGATATTATGGGAAAATGCGAGTGAAATTTATACCTGCCATACGAGATGAGCGCCGGTCATTGCACCCATATATATGACAAAAAAGGCAGGAGCTTTACTCAAGAGTAAGTTTACACGAGGCGTTGGTCGAGTGCATTTGCGTTTATCTTAGTCAAACTTTGCGCCAGGACGGCACTCAAAGGAAGAAGTGCGTTAAACAAGTACAGTGTTTAGATTATTCGGCGCCGTCTATGTCTGACTGTATCGTTTATGTGCCGCCGTGCCACGCAGCTTGATCAAGATCAGCGTTTAAATAAGCATCTGGCTTCGACTAAGAAATGCATCTTAAAGCGCGCAGAAGGCGAAAAAAAAAAGATATCTCAATGCACTGCGCTTCATGCCGATCGACCGACGATGTCGGCTGAAGCAGCGATTCCGAAATGAACTCTTAGCACACTGCTACAGTCATCGCCCCCCCCCCCCCCGCCCCACCGAGGTGGTCTAGTGGCTAAAGTACTCGGCTGTTGACCCGCAAGTCGCGGGATTGAATTTAGACTGCGGCGGATGCATTTCGGATGGAGGCGGAAATGTTGTAGGCCCATGTGCTCAGATTTGGGTGCACGTTAAAGAACCCCGGGTGGTCGAAATTTCCGGAGCCCTCCACTACGGCGTCTCTCATAATCATATGGTGGTTTTGGGACGTTAAACCCCACAAATCAATCAATCAATTGATAGCGGCGAACGGAGCGTCGGCTGTCGATCAACTGACAAGCGGTGAAGTGTGTTGGCATTTATACACGTGCCATCGAATATTCTATCGTTATCACCAGCAGCCCCACAGGTTCCAGAATCTGTAATGTTCGCGGAGTGGGCTTAAGCTTAACGAAATGACCTACTACAGTCCCAATGCTTCTCGAGCACTAAAAGCACGGTTTGCGCTGAGAATTACGTACAGTGTAACACGACGATAATAAAACTTGAGGAAAGGAACGTGGCACTGCTCTCCTCCGGAAACAGCATCGTCCTGATGCTTTAAAGAGCCATTCACCACCAGGCGTTAAAAGACGAAGTAGTGATTTTTCTCCTCTCCTGCATACACACGCTGCATCTTCCTCGCCCCTTAGTTCTTGAATGCACGAGAAGAACATCAGCACTAAACGCTGGAGCCCATAAGGATTTCGCACTTGTCGGCTGCACGTTTCGATAGCAGCGCGGCGGCACGCTATTATCGCCAGACACAAAAAATGAAGTTTGATCAGTTGATTGTGCACAATATTCATGCGAGACGAAGAATAACGGATGGACGGCAGGAGACAAATCACATGTGTTATTTCGCGTACATCAACGAATCTAGAGCATGTATGCTGTGACGTCACAGGAACTACTGTCTACGTGACAGTAGTGCGCCAAGAAGGACGAGAAATCTCGGGAAAGAATATTGTGCTCTTTATTTTTGGGAGCTCGGTGAGTCGCCTTTTAACAGAAGAAGAAAGCACAAAAATATTGCAAGAAAGTACAAGTAATAAATTACGATACAGCAATAATAACAACAAAATACGTGCACTATTGCAGTTCGTTAACGTGCATGAAAAGGCTTTAGGCGCGCTACATGGACGACTTCAGGTTGCAATCGAGGCCGTTTATGTTCGTGATGCCGTCGGGGAAAACCTGGTGATCGAATGGGCCGAGACGTCGAAGTACCCTGTATGGTCCGAACTACCGTTGTAGAAGTTTTTCGCCAATTTCACGCAGACGTATCGGTTTCTATACCCAAACACGTTCACCGGGCTGGTATTCCACGAAGCGTCGTCGAAGATTGTAACGGCAGCTGTCGGTCGTCTGTTGGTTCTTGAAACGGAGGCGGGCGAATTTTCGGGCTTCTTCGGCCCGCTGAAGGTATTCACTAACATCGCGGTTTTCTTCGTCGGTCACGTTAGCTAACATGCCGTTACAAAACGCCATGTTACCGTACTTCTTTCATGTACCGGACGCCTCCATCAAGCCGTAAGCCCAGCCCACGTCACGAAGAAGACCCGAGGCCAGCTCTTGAGCAGCGAGTTAGCCGCTGGCAATAGGGCCTGCCACCGGAGTACGGGCTTCTACCTGACATTACTACGAAAACCAAGACGTTGACGGCGACCACAGCAACAATTGACGACGACCACGGCACAGGGCCTGTGCCGCCTGCACCGCTCCTGCTCCGGCAACCCAAGGAGCCACCATCTTTTCCGCGGTTCTCCACTCGAATACCCTGAAAGCTGGCTTGAAAGGTTCGACCGAGTCGCCGTGTTCAATGAATGGGCTGACGACGACAAGCTTCGGCATGTTTATTTCGTTTTAAAAGACGCTGTACGGACCTGGTTCGAGAATCAACAGCGAAACCCGACAACGTGGGACGTTTTTCGGGCCATGTTCCTTGCCACTTTTGCAAGTATGGTCCGCAAAAAAAAAGGCTGAAGCCCTCCTAGAAAGCCACTTGCATCTGCCAAACGAGTACGTGGTCTTCTTCACGGAAGATATAACCAAACCCTTCCATCACGATGACCCCGAAATGCTTGAGGACAAAAAAGAGTGCCTCCTCATGCGAGGACTGTTAAGCAAGAACTTCTTGCAAGACTGCATGAAGCGGCACCCTCCGAACAGCGTCCAAGAATTTGTCTCAGAAGCGACGACTATAGAAAAGACCCTTGAAATGCGCACACGACAATTCAAGCGCCGCTCGAAGGCAGGCTGTGCACAGATCCAGCCACTCTGGTCTGATGATCTGCGCGAAACCATAAGAGCCGCAGTGCGTGAAGAACTTCGCCGAATGTTCCCGTCGGGCCAGCCTCAAAGTTTCGTAAATCGTAGACATCGTAAGAGAAGAAATTCAGTAATCGCTGTGCATACCTGAGTCAGTTCAGTGCAGCTGCAGCCCTAAGCCACAATTTACGCTGCTGCTACCCGAAGTAAGTGGAAAAATATATACATTGGTATCATTGGAAAGATAGCTGAATTCAGCGTCGCTCAGCGCAAGTGACGGCATGCTGACACCCTTATCGTTTTTCCTTCGGATGTGGAAGCCTTCAATCACTTCTCCTGCTAACTGATTTATTATAGTGCGACAGTATGATTGTGTCGTTGAAGAAGGGTACCCAACCACATTCGTGACAACGAGCGGCGAGGGAGTACGGTTTTTAGTCTGATAATGAGCGTTCGTGTTCCCGAGGACGAACGTTGAAGCATCTTCTGCTGTGGCGAAAGGTAAGCCGCTGAAGGTAAACCGTGCGTCGGATTACCTTCAGCGCTGAAAGTAAGCCGTGCGTCGCAAATAAAAGTAAAGGGCTGGAGGTTTAGTACCCAAACTAGCCCGTCTTTTTGTAATATTGCTCAAGGTTATGGCGTGCGCTGATGAACAGACGTAACTTCTGGTCTTTTTGCGACCCCTTTCTCCCTTTCCTGCGTAGCTTTCAACACGCTTGCTGAAAACAAAGTGCTTAGAGCGTGCGACTATTCCCAGTATCTGCACTAACACTTGATGCATTATAAAAAAGAAAGATTTTGCGGCACTTCATTCGTGAGGCAATGAACTCATTGAAGCTACTGGGCAAAGAGTTGCAGGGCCTGTTTAGGGACTCATTTATCAGAGTCTGCAGGCCTCGGTGGTGACCTGGTTTCTTGTCTACATTCGCACGTACCGCAGCAGCAGGATCAGCAAAAGGTCTCCGGTTGTTGCTGGTGCATTGAGTGACCAAGCTGGGTGCCCTCTGGCAGCCCTGATACCGTGCCCCGGACAGCCGAGCACATCGAGCGACGGGGCTACCACCTGAGCGCCCTGGCCACCACTGCTCGCTGGCGACTCGAGCAATGCCGGGTGGCCGTGCCGCCAGTGGCATCGAGGTGGGGACCACCTCGCCACCGTCCCGTGTATAGCCAGGTGTTACAGAAGAGTCCGCATCGCCAGTCCGGAACAGCTTCCAATACTGGAAGCTGCTGCAAAAAGCGCTTACGTTTCAAAGGTACGACATTCACAGCTACTGCGTTAATCGCAATGACGAAATAACGAAGATGCTGGCGAGTTTTCATAAAAGTTCATACAACACATATATGCGTGTCACGTATGCAATAGTTTAATAAGCGACGCTTTTTATGCATTGCGTCACAACTCACCTTATGAATACATTTATGTTGATGGCAGCCTTCCTAACAGTTTATATTTGTATCACTCAATGAATTTTTTTAATGCGAAGCAATCATGCGAGAACCAAAGGTACTTTAAGCATTTCTATCTACTTATCTACCTATCTGGCCAGCTACGTCTTGCTGCTCTCGTAGTTGCCTCATTACTTTACTGTGGACCAAAACCGGCATAGGGGGCACGATGGTATGAGATGTGTCTGGTTTAACGTGAAAACCATGTCGTGTACATCAAAAAGCTCTTTATTGCAGTCATGTGTGTTATATACCCGTTACAAAATTAAGATACAAAATTTACTCGTTCCCATCCGTAGCTGCATCGGCCAGTCACGGCAAAATAAAAGCATGAACAAGTCATGTAATTCTATGGGGCCCCTGGTCAGCTCTAGCCTGCACTGCAATGCTATAGCACGAGGCACGAAAGCGCCACACAGACGAGCCGTACCGCAAAGAGCCTACTAGGAAAATCGGCATAGCAGAAATGGTGGAAAAATTTGACTGTATTGTGACATCCTCTCGTAACATTTTCATTTCCTCGGAGAAATATAATTGAGCGATTACTGTGGCGAAGGAAAACTTCCCCTCAGTTGGTTTCCTCAGTGCGTAACCAATAGTTACAAGCACCCCCCCCCTAATTTTTCTCAGTGGGTACTCCCGCCTTGTTGCCCCCCCCCCCCTCCCAGCTGATACACCTATGGGATATGCGAAGAGTTTGCTGTCAGATGACAAGAAATGCACGTGTCCAATTGTTTTTTTGTGTGTGAGCTAGCGGAGTTTGATGGCTTTTGCTTTTGGTGTGCATTGTAAGAGCATGTGTGCCTGCGTTTTATGCCTATTTCGAAGTAAGTGTTTGGTTGGTAAGAACTTTATTGGAAGTCCGGCAGAGCTTTCGCCGACCGGACCTTAGGTCTCCCGCGTTGGGACGTCAAGACCTTGCCTGACCGCCACCTCGCGGGCCTGCTGCACGGCCCAGAGTTGGTCACCGAGGCTAGGGCAGCACAGGGCAGTGGCCAACTGCGGCGGAAGGGTTCCGGATTTAGCACCTCGCGGATTTCTAGCGCAGTCCCAGAGCATGTGACTTAATGTGGCAACCTCACTATGGCATATCTTGCATATATTCGTCGGATATATATTGGGGTATAGTAAGTGTAGCTTATAACTTTTTTTATTGTTAACAAAGCACGATAATGGATAGACATCGTAAAGGCGTTACCGCGCTAAAAGTGTCGCTCCAAGTGTTTCGCTAAACGTTCAGCGAACGGACTCACGGCTGAAGCTGGATTTGCAGGCAGAACCACGGCGAGAGCGAGAAGCGACGCAGGGATAAGATGAACATGTGCACCAGCGAGACGGCCTTCCTGGTGCCCATGTGCAAGGACATGTCCCGGAAGCCGGACAAGTTTACCGTACTACACATGGTCGTGCAGCTCATCAAGACCAAACGTGGTACAGGTTGGTCCACTGTTAGAGGCCGTGTGCTCATATTTGGGTGCACGTTAAAGAACCCCGTGTGGTCGAAATTTCCGGAGCCCTCCACGACGTCGCCTCTCATAACCATATGGTGGTTTTGGGACGTTAAACCCATATATCAATCAGTCCACTGTTAAAGGGAACACGCGAGAACGTGGCCTGCGCTGTGCGCCGGCTGACTATAGCAGCATACTGCCGACACGTAAGGAAGACTCGTTCGCTTTCGGCGTCATTTATTGGCAGCCAATATAAAGATTCATGGCCGGTTTACAAGCGCCGCTAGATTACACTCCCTCACAACTCGCGCAACTATCTATTATTGGCGCGGTATCTCTTGCCTCGCCTGCAAACGACGCGGACCAGTCTCGCACCTCTAGAGATATTCGGCAACGCCTTGCGATTTGTTGGCAGAAGACGGTGCTCTGCAGGCACGAGCGGAGAGGGAGTGTAATCTAGCAGCGCTTGCCTACCGGTCTCGTTATCTTGTTTGCCAATAGATCATGCCGAAGGCGAACGCGTTTTATTCAACGGTCGATTGATGGTGTTGTGGGCAGCCGCCGCGGAGTGCAGGCCACGCAGTCGCGTGTTCCCTATAACAGTGGACGGACCTGTACATGCTCGTCACGATCACTGGCGTCGAAGTACAATGTTTCTTCAAAGGCGTGTGCTTTACAGAAACTTACGTGAACAGTTACTGCACTGTTAATGACTAATGATTGCACAGAAAATGATGCTACGTATTCGTTCAGCGATTGCTGATTGGGCTGCGATACTTCGCAGCGCTTGTTCGCATACCAGTATCAGTCCACCAATCAATTTTATTAATCGACTCATGAATCATTTATTCCTAAGGGCATTACTGGTGTTTATGGTGGGTGGTCGTATTCAGTTCATACCATTAATTTGTGTTCAATTATGCAGGTTTCATAAATTCATTCACGGAAGGGCACTTACAAGCCCCCATGGTTGTCGGACGGGGACGTCAAACATATTGTCTTATAGTTAAGTGAAAGCGTAACTTGAATTCTGAAAGTTTGTTCTCCTAAATAACCTTCGTCTAACTCAAGTTCTAACTTACCCACAAAGCTCAACAAGTTTATTCCCCTAAATAACCTTCGTGATCCCGGCTGTGGCGGCTGCATTTCCGATGGAGGCGGAAATGTCGTATGCCCGTGTGCTCAGATTTGGGAGCACGTTAAAGAACCCCAGGTGGTCGAAATTCCCGGAGCCCTCCACTACGGCGTCTCTCATAATCATATGGTGGTTTTGGGACGTTAAACCCCACATATAAATCAAATCAAATAACCTTCGTGTAACTCAAGTTCGAACTTACCAACACAGCTTATTTTCACTTGCGATCAAGGTAGCAATCGACTAGCAATCTCTCGTCGTATTCACTGCAGCTACTCTGAGGCTGTCTTTATCGGACATTGTTTGGTGCCACGTCACACATTCTTTTGCACTCCGCACGGATAAGCTTTTGCAGCAAGAACCACAAAATTGTTTATCAGATGATAACCACGCAGCGCAACATTCACTTTTTTGCGAATGCTTATCGTGAAAAATCGAAGTTCATAAGCTATAGCTAGTGTGACGTGGGGGTTTCCTACAATGACATTAACTGAACTCTTTCAGTGAAGCATTAAAGAACGTAATATAAAGAATGACAGTCACATTTAAAAAGCTCTTACCTAAGGTATTTCTGATGAACTTTTTTTTGCAGGGTGCTGACGGTTTTTTCTTCTTTGTTAGCTGTGACTGAAGTCGCAATCTATGTCGGAATCGGTGCACCAGATGCTCACTCAGCTGAGGGAGAAAGTATTACGACATTCTCTCACGCGCATCTCGGTCTCAGCATAAATGACGTGATTGATCCCTCTTTTTACGAATCCTTATAATACAAAAGTGAAACGCGTCCTCGCAGAGGTAGTTGAGCATTCTTTGTGGATTGTTTCATCCCAAGGGCAAAGTAATTAATGCTGCAGTAACAAATTGCAATGTTGTGCGAACAACGGCAAGCAGCCCGAAATTTGCAGCGCGTACCTGAAGCAGAACGCACGCACAATTTAAGCATACACAAGACGAATTCGGATAAACAACTGTCACAATTTTTACTTGGCGTGTGAGCAGAGCGAGAGAGAGAGAAACGAGAAAAAAGGAAGGCAGGGAGGTTAACCAGATGCTAGTCACCGGTATGCTACCCTACACTGGGGTTGGGGAATGGGGTGTTGAAAGAGAAAGAGAGAGTTAAAAATAAATAAGAAAAAAACACTGACACACACGCACACCTAAAATCAGTCCACTCAGAGGCGTTCCGACAGGCCAGTAGTTCGCAAGGCGCCCAGTAGCGCTTGCACGGCTTTCTTCTGTGATGATGAGTCATGACGATGGCGCAGTATTCTTTCTTCTGACAGCGGCAGGTCATCTAACCTATTTAGTGTATTAGAAAGATGTTGTCTCTCCAGGTTGTATTCCGGGCAGTCACATAGGATATGTCAAATTGTTTCTTCATCTACGCAGTGTGCACAGTCGGCGGTGTCGGCCATCTCTATGCGTAAGGGTACGAGCACACTAGCGGGAAGCGTGCCGCCGCGGCATGACGCGCGTCTTCGCCGCCGAGCGGTGAAAAGCGGCACGCTGGCCACATCTGCGGGAGTCACGTGACAACAGTCTCGAGTGGTCTCGCAGCTTGCGAGATTTCGCGCGCTTTTTCGTCGTCTGTTCTGACAACGCCTCCTGTACTAGGAAGCGTTGGTTCTGAGCTCTCCGACTTTACGGTGCAGTTGTGCGAACAATGGCAAGCGACGACGATCTCCGCGCAACGCTCAACGTTACCGTAATGACGTGTCTGCTGTTGCTTTGCGTCGCCGCTCTCAAAATGCGCCGCGAAGATATTGGGTCCATCCACTTTGGAGGTACAGAGATACCGAAGGCATAAAACAGGTATCCTGCGTGCGCTGCAATATGAAACGGCACGTCATTGATCACTTACTTTTCCGCATAGTGAGGTGTCTGCCTCAGCATGCTGTCAATAATTGAGAAGAGGGGCCACTTAATTTTGCCATTATTGCCTGGCGCACCGCTCCGAGTGTTCGCCTCGACTCCCGACATGAGCTTCATCCACCTGTCTCTAATATTTTTAAACTTCAGCATGGCCTGTGTTCCTGCACAAGTGAGTGAATAAAACATACAATTTATTCGCGCTCAACATGCAATGAGCCACGCAATCGCCACTTACCTGTCAATCCAAACATAGATCCTATAAAATCCCATCTGTTCATGTTTGCTTCCTTATCTTTGTAATCAGGCATCGTTTTGTCGTATAAGAAAGGGTAGTCTAATCTCCTCTAAAAAGCGTTCGGTGTCCATGGTGCGTGCTTCAAAAAACGACGGCGTGAGAAAAATGACAGCCGGAAAAAAAAAAGAAAACAAGCTCCGTGCGTTGCTATGGCGACTACCACGCACGTCGCTGATTGGCGCTTTGCTTGGGCGGCGGTGGCAGAAATAGCGCAAGGAGCGATTGAGTCGGCGGCAGAAATTCCTCGACGCTCGGCGGGAGAAAGAGAGAAAAGCGGCGTCTCGCGAGCGGCGCGCGGTGCGCGGCAGAGCGTGGCGCCGCTAGTGTGTTCGTGCCTTAACGCGTACGCACGGGTAAACGCGACTCCCAACCATAGTTTGAGTAGCGTCGCCTCGTCGAATTTTTGTTGGAAGCTGTAAGCTTAGCGTTGGATCAAGGGATCGTATACCTTGCATGCGTAAAGAGAGGCTCATTCCAAAGACCCACGGAGCATTGACGAGCAAGCATGCGGAGCCTCCTAGCAGCGTCCGTCCTTGAGAGAGGTATTGACTGACTGTTGTCTTCTGTATGGGCTGAACGGGCAGCTTGATCAGCTCGTTCGTTACCGATAATTCCACAGTGGCTTGGCAACCACTGAAATATAACGTGGTGCCCTTTCTCTGTTATATGACGTAGCATTTCTGCTGTTTCAAATACCAACTGCTCGTGTGGACCACGGCGTAGATTTGACAGTAGTGACTGCAGTGCCACCTTGCAGTCGCAGAAAATCGTCCACCGTTGCGTGCTTTGGTCGTTAATAAAACGCAGCGCGAAGCGCTGCAAGCTCTTCTGCCGTTTTTGTGGTTGCATGAGCTGTCCTGAATTTGATGGTTGTGGCGTTCATTGGAATAACGACCGCCGCAGTTGAGCTGTTTGGCAGGACGGAGCCATTGGTGTAGACGAGGGTGCAGTCTTGGTACTTCTCGTACAGCAGAAGTAAGGCGAGCTGCTTGAGGGCTGGTATTGAGAAATCTCGTTTTTTCTGGATGCCTTGTATGGTCAGATTGATGACTGGCTGTTTGAGGCGTCATGGAGGAATTGAAGGTCTCGCCGCGGGCGTAAAACCAGTTAGTAGGGAGTCACCATGTGTAGTTACTGTTCGACAAAAGAAAGTATGGGGTCTATCCACTGGTAGAGAGGCTAGGTGGTGATGGGGAGTCAGGCTCACATGCCTTATGTGTGTCCTCAAAGCTTCAATTTCAATATGGGTCTGCACGAGGTGGTCTTTGGCTATAGCTCTAGTCACCACCGTTGAGGCACCCTGAGGCAGAGCTAGACATATTCGAAGCGCCTGTGCCTGAACGCTTTGTATCATGCGTCCACTTGTTTTGCTGGCGTTTGATAATGCAGGCAGACTGTATTGTAAAAAGCCAAGGAAAAGCACCCTGTACAGTCGTAACATAGCACTAGGCGGCATTCCCCAAGTTTTTCCAGCGAGAAACATGAAAAGATGGCATATGCCTGCCAATCGCTTTTTCAAATACGACACATGAGGGCTCCATGACATGTCTCTGTCGACTGTGACACCAAGAAATTTGTGATATCGACGATGTGGTATATTTTGACCGTTAATTGACACTCTGTAATTCGACATGGATTTGCGCATAAAAGCCAGAAGAGCGCACTTTCCGGAAGAAATTTCCAGGCCTCGATTGCGGAGATACAAAACAGTGGCAGTAGCAGCTCTCTGTATTCTCACTCGTAACTGCAGGCGAGTTACCGCGGATGTCCAGATGCAGATGTCATCAGCGTATGTTGATAGATAAATATTGTTTCCTAGGTGCGTATGGAGAGCGGTTAGTGTTATATTGAATAGCATGGGGCTCAGTACACCACCCTGAGGGACGCCACGACAACTGAAATGTGCAGACGTGTTCCCGGCCTCTGTATTCACAAAAAAGGATCGCATTTGGAGATAACTGCGTATCCACCTAAACATTCGGCCACCTACTCCAATCTCTTCTAGTGCGGTAAGGACGGCTTCATGTGTAACGTTATTATAGGCTCCTTTGGCGTCAAAGAACCGAGAGGCGCAAAGACGCTTATGGCCTTTCTAGTGTTACACGTACGTGATTAGGTCGATGACACTATCAATCGATGATCGACGCCATGGCATTTGGGTATATCTTATGATACTCCAAGTACCACTCGAGTCGGCCGAGAATCATTCTCTCCATCACTTTACCCACGCAACTAGCAAATGCGATCGGGCGATAGGAGGAGAGTTCCAATGGTGATTTGCCAGGTTTTAGCAGTAGTATTAGACGACTAGTTTTCCAACTTAAGGGGACAGTGCCCTCCAGCCAACAATCATCATATAGCTGAAGTAGAGCTATTCTCGCGCGCTCACCCAGATGACACAGGGCTCTGTAGGAGATTCCGTCAGGTCCTGGTGCGGAGGTACGTTTGTATGAAGCGAGTGCTGCCTTGAGCTCCTGAATGGTGAACGGGAAGTCCATACAGAAATCACGTGGTGGCGGACAACTGCTCGAAAGTGGTGAGCTACTAAGTGCTGTAGTTTGCCCTGATAGTCCGGCGCAGAACTCTTCAGCAGCATCCACATCTGGTCGATTTTGGTAAAGGGCTAAGGCCTTGTATGGTGACTTCTGAATGGGGGATAACCGCGAACCTCTTACCGTCCTCCATATCTGCGATAAAGGCTTACGAGGGTCGAGTGACTCGCAGAATGTAATCCAGCGTCGAAATTCTAGCTTGTCCAACTGACGTTTCATATTCTTCTGCATACGTCTAGCAGTCCGTAAATCTTCTATGTCCTTCATGCGTCGGTACCTTCTTTCAGCTCGTCGTCGCAAGGCTCGAAGCCGCTCCAGCTCTATGTCGATGTCCATAATTCTTACAGGGCATGGGATCGTACACACAGTCTTTTTTACAGTGTTCTTGATGGCCCCTTGTAAATGATGGCCCTACATTCCCGACAACCTTACGCCGGTCCATCGTTCCCAGCTTCTGGGCCTGTTGGAAAAATTCCGCTCTTCCGATGTCGCTCTACCTTCTCTCGGTCGCACATCAACCGTTACGCATCGCGTCGACACAGGTGCACAACCACCACTACGACAACGTTCATATCGAGTATCCCGCACAACGCCGTGTAATCAACGAGCAAGTCAACAACATACTTCGCCGCGATGTTATTCGACCCTCTAACAGCCCCTGGGCGTCTCCCGTCGTTCTCGTCGCGAAGAAGGACGGTTCTGTGCGGTTCTGTGTGGACTACCGACGTCTCAACAAGATCACTCGTAAGGACGTGTACCCACTACCGCGTGTGGATGACGCGATTGACAGCCTGCAAGGAGCCGAATTCTTTTCATCTCTCGATTTGCGCTCAGGGTACTGGCAAGTACCTATGTCTGAGGACGCTCGACCAAAGACCGCTTTTGTCACCCCCGACGGCTTGTACAAATTCAACGTCATGCCGTTTAGGCTGTGCAATGCGCCCGCCACCTTTGAGCGAATGATGGATACCGTTCTGCGTGACCTGAAATGGCGCACGTGCCTGTGCTACCTCGACGACGTCGTCGTTTTCGCTCCGGACTTTTCCACGCATCTTCTACGCCTGCGGCAAGTTTTAACGAGTCTGAGTGGCGCCAGCCTGCAACTGAACCTAAAAAAGTGCCGATTTGCAGCTCGGCAGCTGACAATACTCGGCTACGTCGTGTCGAAAGACAGAATTCTCCCCGATCCAGCCAAGCTTCAGGCCGTGATCGAGTTCCCCAAGCCGACATCCGTCAAGGAACTGCGCGATTTCATAGGACTGTGTTCCTACTTTCAGCGCTTCATTCGAAACTTCGCGACTATCATATCGCCGCTGACGAAACTACTCGGAAGTAACGGGCCTCTCTATTCGTAATCATCACAGTGCGACGACGCATTCACAACACTCCGTCGTTTGTTGACGTCACCTCCCATACTACGCCACTACGACCCTACGGCCCCACATAGGTACACACGGACGCCAGTAAGGTCGGTCTCGGCGCTGTCTTTGCGCAGTGCAAACCAGGGTTCCCGGAATATGTCGTGGCGTATGCAAGCCGTACGCTTACAAAAGCCGAGTCTAATCACACCGTCACTGAGAAAGAATGTCTGGCAATCGTCTGGGCTCTTACAAAGTTCCGACCTTATTTTTATGGTCGCCCTTTTGATGTCGTTACCAACCATCACGCACTATGCTTGTTGTCGTCATTGAAATATCTCTCAGGCCGTCTCCCCCGGCGGGCACTTCACCTGCAAGACTACGACCTCCGCGTGCTGTACCGCAAAGGAAGGCAACATGCTGACGCCGACGCCCGGTCCCGCTCTCCCTTGCCTAACGACAATGCCCACAACTCAGCGTCTCACCTTGCCATTCCTTCCATTAGCATTCATGCCCTTGCTACTGAACAGTGCATGGATGAAAGGATTGCCTCACTTATAGACTTCCTGACTGATCCATCCACTCCATCCACTCGCGCGTTGCGTCGTCAAGCCCACCATTTCGCCGTTCGCAACGACCTCCTCCACCGATGCAATTACAACGGTGACGGCCGCCATTGGCTACTATAGTCATACCCCGCAGTTTGCGCTCTTACATATGCGAATTATTTCATTCTGATCCGCAATGTGCGCACTCCGGGGCATCGAAGACTTACAACCGCATTCACCAATTGTACTTTTGGCGTGACATGTACCGCTACGTGCAGAAATTTGTTCGCTCCTGCATAGATTGTCAGCGCCGCAAAACTTCAACTCACCTGTTTCCGGTAGGTCTGCGACCTCTACCTTGCCCTGCCAGGCCGTTTGGGCGCGTTAGCATCGATTTGTATGGACCACTACCACTAACGTCAGCTGGTAACCGCTGGGCCATTGTCGCTGTGGACCACCGCACGTGATACGCCAAAACTGCCGCTCTCCCCGCGGCTAGAGCGAGCGATGTGGCCTCCTTCCTGCTCCAACGATTCATGCTGCGACACGGCCCACCTCAGGAACTGCTCATTGATCGAGGCCGCGTCCTCCCGTCTGAAGTCGTCGAATTCATTCTCAAAGAGTGCAATGTTGTTCACCGCAAAACTGCTGCTTACCACCTGCAGACGAATGGCCTCACCGAGCGCTTCAACCGTACGCTCGGCGACATGCTCTCCAAGTACGTCACCACTAATCACACAAATTGGGGTGGCCTTCTACCCTTCGTCACCTACGCATATAACACCGCCCCTCAAAGCACTACTGGTTTTTCACCTTTCTCTTTATTACATGGAAGGCACCCGTCGCACACCATCGACACGATACTTCCGTACAAGCCAGATCCGTCCGAGTGGGCGCTGTTATGACCGTCATCGGTAGGCACCATGCTGTCGCTGAGAAGTGTAGCCGGGCCGCGTTCCCACGCCTGGAACCCAGGTTTTCTTGGAACCAGCGTCGAGGAGCGGCGCTCTTTTAATCCTCAAAGAAGTAGCCGACTCGCCGCTTGTCTATGCCCGCCAGGTATTGTCCCGGCTAGCCGGCGGATGAGACATCATGTCGCCACGAAGCTGTAAGTCGTTCCAGAGGGGACAACAAAGACAGCATATTCCTTTGAAGAAACGGCGACCGCCGCCACAAAGTGCCCTGCTAATTGAGCGGACAGATTGGCGGACCGTTTGATGTCTGCTGTCCGAAGCTTGGGACCCCTCGAACAGCGACATACACGACGAGCAAGAGCCTCTCTGGCGCCACCTTTAAGTGCAGTGATCTTGACTCGAAATTGGATGTTCACGTGCGCCGTGCCTGCTCGTACCTTGCACCGGTTGTGTGTGTGTGATTGGTGTTCCCCGCAAGAAGGAGGAGCCCGACAGGGCTTATAAGGACGCCGCTGAGTGCGGGACGTCGCTCTGGACCAAGTAAAGGTTCAACCACCACGTTCGTAGTTTGTGATGGCTCTGAACTGTGTAGCGGTTCAACCACCACGTTCGTGGTTTGCGAACTCTTAACCTCATGCTGTAAATATTTGTAAATAGTGCCATAAACCTGTTTGTTTTTCGTATCCCCATCTCGTAAGCGTTCGTTTCCTCAACCCGGAGCTACACCACGCTACCACAGCACCCCGGGATCACAACAACTGGTGATCAGCGGTGGGTTCACAACAACTGGTTGGCAGCGGCGAGATACGACTCGGCACCCTGGAATCGCAACAACTGGTGAAGAGCGCTGGGATTCGAAGCTACAAGTGACAACAACAGTCGGCCCAAGAGAAGCAGCTGGCTCGAGACATGGATCACGTATGGGTGAGTGCTTGGCTTTTCCTTTGAGTGAACCAGGTTCTAAAAGAGGGTTAAATTTTAGAACTGGTAGTTAACTTTGCCGAAAGACTCAGTTTCGCCGTTTCGGAAAGTTATTTTGGAAGTAGCGAGCACTCAGTACGATCATGGACTTACGGGAGCTGCAGAAGTCAGACTTGTTGCTGTTGTGTGAGGAATTGGGGATCGATACAAAGGGTTTGGCACGGAAACCCATAATTATTCAAGCGATTAATGATTTGGGGGCTGATGATGAGGAACTAAGCGAAGAATGGGACCTCATCATTGAAAGAAAACTAAGAGCAGCTAAGATGGAGGGAAAGAGTGAAGATGAAAGAGAAGGCCTCAAGAGAAAGTTTTTCAATCAAGATTATGAGTTGAGAATGAGGTTGGGACTCCAGCAAGGAGTACTTCTCAAAAATGAGGCAGTGTTCGAGATGTCTAGGTACATGCAGCCATATGAAGTATCATGGGATATGGGCCTGTATCTTAGACTCTTTGAACGAAAGTGTAGTCTACTGAAGTGTGAGCGAGACACGTGGTCTCACAAGCTACTCACGGTTCTGCCCTGCGAGGCAGCGGATGTTGTTGCGCGACTCAGTGAGCAGCACGCGAACAACTATGAAATTGTTAAAGCAGAGCTAATCAGAAGATTTGGAAATTCTGATAGCAAAAAGAAAGAAAGGATCAGACCTGAGTCTGAAAGCAAGGTGCATCACAAAGCGCCGGAAGTTGAGGCGCGTCATGAAGCGCGACAGGAACAGATTGCGCCAGAGAAGGGCCCGCATATTCTCGTATGCATCCAAGTAAATGATGTAGAGAACGAGGCCGTGGCCGGTCTGGAGGTGGGGACGATGTCGAAAGACGCTCCTTGCGTGGATGAAGAGGGTGCCAGCAGCCCTAATGGGCCCAGTAAGAGGCTGGAAACCTTCTTCGTGCCTCAGGGGGACCTTTCGACATTGTCAAATTTAGGCATGGTTAGCGCAGTGGCTGATGAGAGCAAGAACGCCACGCTTCAGCAGTGCAGCGATAACACCGAGCAGCTTTGCAAACATCGCAGAAAAAGGAAGAAGCGGAGGCGTTCGTCACTGCGCAAACCTAGGTCGGGCCCCACTCCGTCCCAACAAAGAAAGGGTAGGCCACTAATCTGTTTAAGGAAACGTCAATGGTGGCGTTCCGGTAAGCACAAGCGGCGAGCCAGGTGCAGAGGGAGGAAACGAGGTACGCCACCCAAACGAAGCACGCGGTTCTGTTTGACAACTTCGGGAAAGCGGCTTTTGCCGAAGGGTCAGAGTCGAAAGGGCAGAGTGGCTAAATACCGCATAGGC
Source organism: Rhipicephalus annulatus (assembly GCA_013436015.1). Classification (NCBI taxonomy): domain Eukaryota; kingdom Metazoa; phylum Arthropoda; class Arachnida; order Ixodida; family Ixodidae; genus Rhipicephalus; species Rhipicephalus annulatus. The sequence goes on along the minus strand of WOVY01007674.1, from coordinate 2,049 downwards.
GAGTACACAAAAGAAAAATGGCAAAGGCTTCCCCCCTGCTTCTGGTACCCCTTTCACATTACCGAAGAAAGCCGGCCGAAGTGCAGAATGAGGCGTGACGGCAGGACACAGCCTATCGGTTGCACGTTTTGTAGCCTCCGGCGTGCTCGAAATCCGCCGGGACCGCGACCCCATCGTGTGCGATTCAAGCGAATCTAATTGAGAAAAGGGGGCGGTCAGTTTGAGTAATTTTGGTGCGTGCGGATTAAATTATGGCTACTGATTATTGAATGGAGATGCATATTGGTCTGTTTAAGTTTGTAAGTCACATGAGGCGGAGTAAATTTTTTCAAAAAGAAAACCGCCGAACTAAAGGCTGAAAATTGAAGTTAGTTAAATGATGAGTGCGAAAATTTCCATAAGGTAAAAACCGAGAAAATATGTTATTTTTCTCGTTTGTTTTAAAAGGTTTAGTGTTATATCGTATGCCTTCACTGTCAAGTGGATTTGGAGTGAACGAGCACTTGAAGGAAGATGTTAACACAGACAAGTGATTCGTAAAATGATTAAGTTTGGCGCGACACGGGAGTGTTTCCGTTGCGCGCATTGAGAATCTTATTGCACGGTTTTGGAAAAAAAAAACCTATGCAATTGCTTTTTAGGTGTTTTTATCTAGAATTACTTTTGTGTTGTACACGTTGTGTTACAACGTAACGTTTGAATGAACATTAGACAAACTGTGGAGGGATTATGCCGTCTGGTTAACAGTACCATGTATTTTGCAATGCTGTAGAAATGTGAGTAATTGAACGCTCAGGAGAGCCCAGTGAGTTTTACTCAGAGGCATTAGCATAGACAGTTTACATTAACCAAATGAACCTGCCAGAACGCAGTGCTTGTCTGCTATGTTTGCTGTTGTTTTTCATTGAAGAATCATTGATCAAGAGATCATATAAACGGATCATTAAGCTTTCCCTACCGTTGAGGTAGCCCGTTAGGTCAAGCTTTGTTAAGCTTCGGGAGCTGGTGAACTTTATGTCTCAGTGGTAGACAATTACGGGCGCCGAAAACAAAGACGGACGTTCGGACAAAATTAGCGCTCACTGACCCGAGTTCCTGACTGATGCTCTCAGCGGGACAGAACCGTGAAAGTAGTCAGCGATGAAAAGAGCCTGGCGTTTTATATCAGGACGACAATGGTATCAAGCAAATGGCGCGTTACTTGCGCCAGAATTTGGGCTCTCGTGAGATAACGTACTGCGCTTCAGGAAAGGAGTGCGCCTGCATTTGTAGAGCATTCATCAGTGGCAGTGTTATCTCATGGGAGGGCTAAATTAAAGTAGATACAGGCCATTGTCCCCCTTGGCTGCAACCATGACATCGAAGAACAGTCGCCTTGTGAGGCGGAGCTTGATTCTTCGAAAATATCATTTTGGCATTAGGAAAAGGGCAAATTGAATGGAAACGCTGGCGTGCTCCGTCCGTCTCTTTCTAAACCATTCTGGAATGCTCTTGGTGTATCAAAATTGATATTTTAGTTTTTTTTTGTCGTGCATCTTATTATGTAAATTTGTAAGGTAGCACGTCTGGTTTTTCCTCAAGTGAGTCCTGAGAGTTCTGAGAGTGAGCTTTTGTTAAAGCTAATATTAAAATTGGTTTGTCATCCTTCTTTTGGCTTGGTTTGTTCGAGGGGGCCGAGTGCTTGCTTGTGTCATGTGGTCCAGTTTCAGAAACGGTGTCGAAATTCGGCAATCACCCGACCATGCCACAAGCGAAGGCCAGCTCCTGGCATTCAACCACGACCCTTTCGTCGTCCCTGCGAGCAGCAGTGTTGACCCTCTGCCCTCCGTGACTCATCTGGCGAGGGGGAACTGTTGTTATGACCGTCATCGGAGGCCCCATGCTGTCGCTGAGAAGTGTAGCCGGGCCGCGTTCCCACGTGGGAACCCAGGTTTTCTTGGAACCAGCGTCGAGGAGCGGCGCTCTTTTAATCCTCAAAGAAGTAGCCGACTCTCCGCTTGTCTATTCCCGCCAGGTATTGTCCCGGCTAGCCGGCGGATGAGACATCAT